>APFE030955929.1:0-61769 GCA_000404065.3 Pinus taeda | reverse complement strand
AGGAATTTTTATCTCACAGGCAAGATATGTAAATCAAGTATTGAGCAGATTTAACATGAAAGAATGTAAGGCAGCGATCACTCCCACAGTGATGGGATTAAAACTCAGCAGAGAGGACATCAGCAAGGATTTTGATCCTAGTTTGTACAAGAGTATTGTAGGTAGCCTTATGTATTTAACAGCAACTAGGCCTGATATTATGTATGCTGTTAGTTTAATTTCCAGGTTCATGGAGAGGCCAAAGGAGGCACATTGGCAAGCAGCAAAAAGAATTCTGAGGTATGTGAAAGGTACCAAAAAGTTTGGAATTTTATATAATGTCTCAGAACATTCAGATTTGGTTGGATACACAGATAGCGATTGGGCTGGAAGTGTTGATGATCGGAAGAGCACTTCCGGTTATGTTTTCCATATGGGTTCAGGAGCCATTTCATGGGCTTCTAAGAAGCAGTCCATTGTAGCATTGTCTACAGCAGATGCTGAATATGTGGCAGCTATAGCAACAACATGTCAAGCAGTTTGGATGAGAAGGATGTTGAGGAGTTTAGGCCAAGAGCAGGCAAAAGCGACAGTGATTTTTTGTGACAATAGCTCAGCTATTGCATTGTCAAAGAATTCAGTGTTTCATAAGAGAACGAAACACATTGATACAAGGTTTCACTACATCAGAGAATTAGTGAACAATGGAGAAATCGTCCTAGAATATTGCAGGACTCATGAACAGGTTGCAGACATCTTGACAAAGCCACTGGATCAGAAAAGCTTCAAATTTTTGAGGAAGTGTCTGGGTATGACCGAATGCCCAGCAGGTGAAATTAAAGGGGAGTGTTGAGAATATAATTTCACCGCGCGGCCAGCAGTCAACGCTGACTGTTCAAACCCTAAAACCACCCAGCACCAAACTTGAAACCGGCAGGAAGATATTGCACCGCTCTTGGCATAAAGCTGTTTCCGTATGATGGTGGTCTGATGCCGACAACTGTCCAACCGTGATGCAAGCGTGACATATGCACCTGACCTCCATCGGAAGGTAACCTGCTGTCAACTCACCCTGTCCGATATCCATCCGATCATGATGCTTCTCTCTCCGCCGTTCGATTGAAGGGAAAGGACTCCGCTGTTTAAACCTGTGCAAAGTACATTCGGGCCTGTCGAATTTAATTAACCGTGGAGCTGCCCACACCTTATGATTAATTGATGTCATATGTTTTGGTAGGGTTTTAATATTTCTTACGGCAAAGTTAAAGTAGGAGTATGGGCGTAAGTTTTTTATTTTATTTTCTTTTTTATATATATTTTAATATAGCGTTGACGCCATTTTGTTATGCGAAAAAAGAAAAACCACGGGGATTGTAACAAAAATATATGTAATTGCACATTGTAAAAGAGTGAAAACAGGTGGTCCGCGGCACATGAGATAAAATGTGTGAATCTCACACAGTGAGATAAGAAATTGGATTTGCAGCAGCGAATGGGATATAGAGTTTAAACTTTGTATTGCAGGAGACATAAGTGCATAAATACCTTTGGATTTGTAATGTAAAAAGTTTTTTATGCAGCAGAGTAATTTGGTTTGTAATGTAAAAATTGCACAGCAGTGCAGGAGGAGAAGTAAATGAAACTAGTGGATAGTTTTGTTCAAACCATGTATTGTTTTACAGCAGTGAAAAGGTAAACCTGTAACTCCATGTAAGTTTTGTTTTCACACAGCAGTGAATGTAAATGAAATATTTACACACAGTGGTGTAAAATTTCATAGGAGGCAGAGCAAGTTTTGTGAAAATGTTTTGGTGAATCCCTCTGAGTGAAAGAGGATGAATATGTAAGTGTTTTTTTTGTTTAAAAAATATAAATCATTTTATGGTGGTGAAATACTCTGTCCTGTGTAATTATTTTTTTAAAAGACTTCTCTGTGTAAAAGATCCTGGAGCAAAGGAAACAAAGCATAGCCTCTGTGTCTTGTATTTTGTGGTTTTGGTATTTTCCCATCCCAAACATTTCAAAAATATCCAACAACAATGACTTGGTGTGCGATTGGTATAAGAAGTGCAACGTTGTGAGGATTAGTCCAGTGTCGAGAACAACATGTGGTAGAAGCATTGGCAACGATTTAGATATGGTCACACCAAGCTAAAAAATGACCATATACATTACAATTACAACTGAAAGGACGGTTTTGAGTTGGTGATGTTCAGCTGAATTCCGTGTTCGTGAAGCTGTTAATGATGGCTTTCCACCACTGTTATTTTGTGCAGCATCGTTACCGACATTCCCTGACCAACATCGAATTCTTTTGCCAAGTATTCAATTTCAACTGTATGAGCCGGATAGAGTGAAAGGACGGTTTTGAGTTGGTGATGTTCAGCTGAATTCCGTGTTCGTGAAGCTGTTAATGATGGCTTTCCACCACTGTTATTTTGTGCAGCATCGTTACCGACATTCCCTGACCAACATCGAATTCTTTTGCCAAGTATTCAATTTCAACTGTATGAGCCGGATAGAGTGTTTTCACCTTCCTATATCTATGATGTTGTGTGTTTGTATGCCGATGATAATTACAGAAAAGAATAATTGTGGACGGAGTTTCAAGTGCGCTTTCTCCGTTTCTTCCCTATTTTCTTCTTATGGGTATTTAAATCTACTCACACATTTTTATTCCTAATATTATAATGCATGTTTTGTGGTTGTGAACGGAGGTTGAAATGCACTTTCTCCGTTCCTTCCCTGTTTTCTCATTATGGGTATTTAAATCTAGTCACACATTTTTATTCCTAATATTATAATGCATGTTTTGTGGTTTTGGTCTAATGTGGAGAGATTAGGTCTCAATAAATCTTGTAATCCAATTCCAAACAAAATTATGTACTCCTATAACTACTCCAAGTATTATTTCTTCATTTGAAAATTTTCAAAACTCATGGTCATAGTTAAAATTTGTATTGCTTTCATGTACTCAATCTAAAGCTATAATAGGTTTCTGCATCATATGTCTTCCCTACTGGTCATTTGAAACTGCATAAAACGCATGGTAACAATCTGAAAATTATACTATTGTATAATTTAATGTAATGTGTTCCCAACGAAATAAAGTTACCCTTAATTTTAATTAATCGACTGTATTCCTTCGTCTACTGATGAAGATGCTCGTAGAAAATGATACTCCACTTCACTAGAGCCATCGGCCTACATACCTTGCCCAAAGCCTGATAGCTCTGAGCTCAGAATGACATATACAGTCATTCGACCTCTCATTCAATCACGAATTTAAACCATGCTGATGGTCGTCACTGTACTCCAACACTCTTACACCATACCTCCAGGATTTAATCCCTTCTTATCTCCACATTCATATTGGGATATCAGTGACCCCTTAACTCTAAACTCAAAGTTCAAACAACGCCCACAGCAACAGTGCACAACGCAAAGGACCCGGACACTAGTCTTTCTATAGATTCAACGACTTATAAATATATTTGAAGGCTGGCCCACCTGATTAAATAATGACTATACTTGGAGACTCAATGAGGACCTGCAAACGCACAGCTTTTCATCCATCAATTCTTCAGCAATACACTGGACTGAGATTAATTAATGCTTCCACACGAAATTCCAAAATCAACAGAATGAGAATGAAGAAAATTTACGGAGAAGACTCCCACACATACTCAAAGACTGAACATCTGTCCAATATTCTAAAACTGGCTAACAACGAGCCTAATACTTCTTATTTTTACATAAGTCCATTTAGGCAAAATATCCTAACACCTAAATGTTCTAGAACAAAGACACCTTGCTTTACATCAAATTTTCCTAATTTCTAATTTATGCATGACAAAAAAATAAAAAAGATTCTTCTAACAAATGGTTCGCTTACGGGGATGCTCCTGCATCGGATCGGCTGAATTCTTTTTTAAATTTCTGCAAAAATGTCTAGGATCCCAAACAAAATGTTGTTGTTGATGTTGTTGTTGCGCACATATCTGATCAGGTTTTTGCTCCAGCTGTGACCTTACTCTATGAGATTCCCATAATTGGTTATGGAGTGCAGCACTAGCTTTATTGAAGCAACTTGGTTATGGAGTGCAACACTAGGTTTATTGAGGCAATTCGGCAAAATCAGCTTCATACAATTTGTCATATTCCTTCCTCGACCTCATATCCGCTCTAGTTGCTGCATCTTTGCCATATTGATGTAGTTCCCTTGAGTCAGCCATGCGCCTGATCATTCTTTCCATGCCATTGTACCATAGCTCAGGTACTCTTTTTATCCACATCATTATTTCGTCGGCCTTTATGTTCAATCTGGGTTCTTGTTGATACAGGTTTTTCTCCCTGGCTGGTTTAAATTATCACTACTAGCTATCCTTCTGAAAATTTCCCAAAAGTGTAGGATTTCATGGGATTTTTCACCATAGAACATGCCTGCTACATATTCAATGCACCTATAACAACAAAATTCATCCTCCTTCTTGCCTTCAACAAAATATATTATTTCCAACTGCTATCTCCTTAAAAAAATAAAATTTTGCCCCATATTTCTTGTTTGCAAACGAAATAAATTTTCATGAGATAGACTTGTGTCATGATACTTCATGTTTCCTTCTCTTTACCACATTTTTTATCCCTCCTTTCACTATGTTGCCAATAGTGTGCTCTCGACACAAATCTTTGAAATTTTAAGCACCTCAACTTCATATCCTTTGTAGTCCTTCACTTCCTCAACAATGTTTTGTATAAGAATTATAAGACTCTTCTCCCATTTATCTTCATTTATCTCCACAACATAGAGTTGCCATGTCCAATTCTATGCTAGCTCTATAAAAGGTTGCCTATTGCTATTTCTAGAATTTTGAATTCTGATTACACCTACATATACAACAAACATTTTCTCTCTCTTAAGTTTCTACTCCTAATGTATAGGTATTTGTCTAATTAGGAAAATGAGTTTCTTCTTAAATCCTTTCACTATATTCTGCTAATTCTTAGATGAAATTCTTGTCATTGTTCCACAGAACCATATATTTCTCTACACATGCATTCCCATCAAGGTCTAGCCATGCTTGTCCTTGAGGTACTCCTACGTACTCTGCTTCATAACTATCTTTGCAATCACACATTTTTATTTCTTTGATTTTATGAGAGAGTGGTGCCCACTCCTTGTTATCAACTAGCTATTGTTTGTCTTCTTGTCCTTGGGTTCCTTTAACCTACTTTAGATTAGTTGAATTGTATTTTGTTGAGGGATTTTTAGAGCTCTCCCTCAATCATATTCATATTGAACGAATAAAAAAGCCTTAAAACATCAAATTACTTTTACTTTTCGTAGTTTCTATTTGTCTTCAACCAATGATAAAATATTTTCAAAAATGACCCAATAAACAATCAATAAGAAAAGACATAAAGTGTCAATTATGGTTTTGAGGATATTGTTCCTCTCATACGTTAGAAAAGGTTTGGCATGAGCACTTTCATAGCCTTCATCCACATTGACTTCAGGATAACTTTGCATCTCCTTCCTTTGTGACCAGTCCTTGAGGTTTTCCAGGTTTTCCACCTCCTGAATTATATTGCTCGTGTTGTTTCTTATTAGCATGATCTAGTTCTTCTAAAGTTTCAACTTCCTCCATAATCTCTAGCACCTATTCAGCTCCATGCTTCTTTCTACTTAAAATTTCAAACTCATGCAAATAATTAGCTAAAAATATATTTGTTTCTTCCTCCTACTCATATGATGTTACTAGCATACTTTCCTTGTGTTCAACTAAGCATATCATCATTTCATCATCCACGTCATCCTCTCTTTGGACTGGCTCTTACTCTAGCTCACAGAAGTGAACTTCCTCTCCTTCAGACTTAGCTAACTTTATTTCGTATCTCATTAATTGAGCATTCATATTTTGCTTCCACCTAACCTTGTTCCTCCCTTTCAACATCCAATCACCTCTCTAGGATTCTTGGAGCAAGCTTATATCCTTGTTATCCCTTTGGAAAAATTTGTCCATGCCATCGATTTGCAATAGTCTTTAATTTTTGCTCATCTTCCATACTTACAAAACCTACTTCCACACATAAATTGTTAATTTAAAAAACATACATGGATCTTTGGCCTCCTCTTATGTTAACAACGCCTCTTGGTGTTTTGTACTTTTTTCACAACCCATGAGACTTTACACCAATCTCCTCTCTTTGAATTTGATAAGTGGTTTGCATAAATGAATTGCTCCTTCAGGCTCAGCTGCTTTGAGTATTTCTTCTTCCATCAAGGCCTTCATCAATGTCCTTATCCTATGTTTCCCTAACTCTCTATTTTTTTTGGGAGTTTTTCTTGAAAATCTTTTGTTTCACAGCTAACTTCAACCTCCTCATCAAGTTCCATCAATGGCCTTATTCGCTCGATTGTATCAATGACATTAGCACATTAAGTTATGCATTCAACTCAATCATATCCTTTTTAAATGATTCTTGGCTTAGTTTCCTTATGCCATTTCTCTTGGTATCTTTCTCCCCTCTTATGTGTATTTTACTTAACCATTGAACATGACCAACAATGGACAGCTGATTGCTTCTCTTCATATGCTACTCCATGTTCACCGTGAGCTACAAACTAGCCTTATAACAAGCATCACCTCATTTGTCACCCAAACACCTCACCTCCTCTTGGTTATTGGTTTCCCTCTTAGTTCCCTCCTCTATAGTTTCTTAAGCACTCATTTCTCCTCTCTGTCTATGACCCCTATGCTCACCTTCTAAGAGCTTCTATTGTTATCTTCATGTACAGTGCAAGAACCACTTTATTTTGACACCCTTTTAGTCCGTGTTTACTTCCCTTTTCCTATCACTATCATCCAAATAAATGCAATAAACATAAGGTTTTGATAAGATAAACGTTCACATGTCCTCTTTTTCATATTTTTTGAATATGCCTTATTGTCTTATTAAAGTCTACAAGCAGCTACAGAATTGACCTAATTTTGTAGCTGATCCACATATCTGCACCTACTTCGATTGTTGACAGGGTTTGAGTGCACCAACCCAACAAAGGAGTATATGGGTAGATAGGGAATGATCCTCTCATGGATTTCTTCTTGTTTATTCGAGCTAGTTCATCAAGATATCTGCACTACAACATGGTTAACCATGATAGTCAAGTGCGAGATAACATGCTGGAATAGAGTCTGAGTTTCAAGAGATATTATCGATTTTATTTTAAATAGAAAATCGAGAAATAAGAAATATGATTTAGTTTAATAAGGATTTTAGAGAAGTCCCATAGGTTTGAATCTCTCATATTGTTAATTAAGACTATATGAAAATAATGGCAACGTTGTGAAAGTTGTGCACCACCATATGTAATTTTGAAGCTTCTTGTAGAAAATCTCTTTTGTTGAATGCAAATATCTTGGTTCATACATTTTATGTGCTATTGATTTAAGGGGACTCATTGCCTCATGGATTTCCCTTGCATAGATTAGATCATGTTTTACTTCATGAGTTTACCTACCATGGTCGATAATTTATGCTTACAATTTAAGAACATCAAATTGACTAAACATTTTGGTGTCATTGTCGGGGAACTGCAAATAAAAGTTAAAAAAAATAAAAAGTCATGAATTAAAATCATTATATGCATTGGGAAAGAGACTCTAGAGGTAGACTTGTAGCATGAGTAAGAAGCTTAATTACCACAAATCCGCTCACTCCACCACGACTTCGAAGTTCCACAACACCCACTCAAACCTGAATTCCATTCGTAGCTCAACAAAGACTTCCTGAAGTCTTAAGATCAGAAATCCAATCTAGAATTTCACCCACTTGATCTAATAAAGCTATAATCTAAGAAAATCCTACATCCCCAACTACAAGAGTACTTTTTCTATCTTCCACTCGTGAACAGATTTTAGAAGAAGAATTAGAAATTCTCAGTGAAGAAGAGGAACAAGAAACTCATTTTAATTATCCACTGATACAAGAACTAGAGGACTTAGAAGATCCTTCCATTAGTTCTAAAGAATATATCATGGCCAAAGAAGGAGAAGGAGAGGAACACAATGTCAATGGTGAGAAAAATAAGATTTGAAGAGGTAGAGGTAGAGGAGCAGGTGGAGATAGAGGCGGAGGAGGGGGTAGAGGTAGAGGAAATCAAGATCCTTTTGGATTTCTTATGATTGACAAATATACAACCCTCACAATGAAGAATATTTCACCTTCTATTCTTCCTATTTTCCATGGAAAAGCAATTGAAGACCCAAAAACATTTCTCTGTGAATTTGAAGTATTATGCAGAACATATGATTATCTACATGATGCTCAAAAATTAAAATTTCTCCCTGCTGCGTTAAAGGATTCGACATTAAAATGTTTCATGAGACTAGGAATGAATTCTATAAGAACATGGGCACAAATGAAAGAAGTTTTCTTAAAAAAATATAGAGACTACTGTATGCCTCACAACATTAGAGACAAAGTATTGAAAATGATACAAAAAGAAGAAGAGGATCTTGATGACTTAGTCGAGATTTTTTCTATAATCTTAAACAGGAAAAAGTGGATAGTATGGATGAGGAAACTTTGAGAGCCGTCATACTCAAATCTACCAGAGATGAGTGGATTGATCTCCTCAACTTAACAGGAAAAGGATATATTTCTCAACTTCCATTTGCAGATATCTGTGACTTATGTGTACATATCTTAAGGGGTAAAGCATGAGTTGGAAAAATTCCTAGGGATCCTCTCTTATGAAGAATCAATAAATCCACCATTGGGATAGTGAGTAGGGAGGAATTAGGAAGTTTGCTTGATAATTTTAATACAAATATTTTAGGGATTCTAAGTGAACAAATTGACACCCTTAAACTACAAAACAAGAAAAAGTCTAAAAATGCTACATTATCCATTTTTTGTCCGATGTGTAGAAAGAAGCATACTCTAGGAGAATGTCCTTTAGACTTAAAAACCATAGAAACTTGTGCCAGATGTGCAGATAACCATGAAACTAAGGAATGTCGTTCTCTACCAAGTCTTAAGTATGCATTTAGTGATGAAGGGATACTCGAACAAGTAGACCCCCTTTATTTTATTGCCAAAAGACCATGGCAGAACACTCAAGCAAATCAATGACAAGGGTTTACATCACAAAAATTTGGTCAAACTTGACAAAATAATTGGAATCCATCTTGGCAGCCTTGGGCTCAGCCACAATCACAATTTTGGTATCATTGATGGCAAATCATTATGGGGCTTATGCTCAATATAAAAAATATTCACCATCCTATCCTAATTTTCCACCACAATTCTTACCCCAATCTAATCAAATTACTCAAGCTAATCAATTGCCTCAACTCTAAATCCAAAATAAAAATCCATGTCTCTCCCTACCATTTGCACAAAAATCCAATCAATTACATGCTCAACCACTTTTGAATCCCATTAATAAAATGTCACAACCTGTTTACAATATGGAGGGGAAAAATCCTCAAACCTATGTAATAAGCCCACCAGATCTAAATAATGTTCAATTAAGGTCTCGTAGAGTATTTCAGGAAAGGCCCCTATTGTTATTGAGGAAGAAAGGACATGTATTCAAAAACAAAAAAATTCAATCTGAAGAAGGAGTAACCTCTCTTCCTTAGAAGGAAAATAATCAAACAAAAAATGTTCCTATAAATCCTGATAATACTCCTATCATAGAGCAAACCTCACTATCCATTAGACCACCTTTTCCTCAATGGTTGAAAATTGACGGAGTATAAAAACAAATCACATGACTTGATTATAATATGTTAGATGAATTAGAAATGTTTGTATATAAATTCCTTTATTGCAAGCCATAAAAGAGATACCAATATTTGCAAAAACAATCAAGGAATTGAGTACTTGAAGATCAAGAAGAAAAAGAAAAGACATAAAAAGAATTCAATTAGATGGGAAAATTGTGAACATCATGACGGGGAAAAAAGCAATACAAAAATATCTAGATCCAGGGAGCCCCATTGTGAAAATTCACATCAAGTGAATTGAAATACCAAACACACTGATTGATTTAGGAGCAGCCATAAACATAATGAGTAAACATGTCATGGATTCACTAAGGCTTCCTAACCTTCAATACACACCAACACTGTTACAAATATCAAATAGACCTATAATTAAACCTGATGATGTGTTAGAAGATGTTTGTGTATCCTTAGATTCTTAGGAATATCTTGTGGACTTTATGATTTTAACACCCAAGAATAATCTACGACATCCATTAATCCTAGGAAGATGTTGGTTAGCTATGACCGATGCTTTCATCGATTGTAGATTAAGTGACATGCTTATCTCAGATGGATGTTCTACAAAGAAATTTACATTGTATCCACATGCAAAAACAACAATATAAATAGAGAGTGAGGAATTGATAGATGACTATGATGATATACAACCTATTTTCACTACTGAACAAGTAAGAGAGGAGGACCAAATTTTAAATCTAATGGAAAAATAATGAATCCTCCTCACATTATGATTGTAGTCGAATTGAATATCTATCATCTATACATGTGTCTTTAATCTCTATGGAAAAATTTGGAAACTCTTCAATAGAAATTTTTCGAGGTAAAACTTTGAACATTAATGAAACTTGGAAGGACTACAAACAAATCAACTCATAGAAATTCTACAAAAACATTCTTCTGCTTATGCATGGGAATAAACTAATATGAGAGGAATTAATTCTAAAACTTGCATGCATCATATCTACATTGAACAAAATGAAAGACCAATTATATAGCCACAAAGAAGGATGAACCCAAATCTAAAAGAAACTTTTAAGGAGGAATTACAAAAGCTACTAAATGTAAACTTCATCTAGCCAATATCAGACAGTCAGTGGGCTTCATCGCTAGTAACCATTCGTAAGAAAAATGGAAAATGGGGAGTATGTATCAATTGCAGGGAATTAAATAAAGCAACATCAAAATACCTCTTTCCACTCTCTTTCATAGATCAATTCTTAGACACATTAGCAGGGATAATTTATTTTTCGTTTTTGGATGGTATTAGCAGATACAATCAGATTCAGGTAGCACCTGAGAATCAAGATAAAACCAAATTTACCTGTCCATGGGGAACTTATTCTTACCGGGTACTTCCTTTTTTATTATGCAATGCTCTGGTAACATTCCAAAGAGCTGTCCTTAGAATTTTCTGTGGTCTTATTCATGATTGTGAGGAAGTATATATGGATGATTTCATAGTTTATGGAGATTCTTTTAAGGAAGCACTTGAAAATTTATAAAAATTTCTAATAAGACGTAAAGAAACAAATCTTTCATTAAGTCATGAGAAATGTTTTATGATGTTTAATGAATGAATTGTTTTAGGTCACAATATTTTAGGAGATGGAATTAAGGTAGACTAATCTAAAGTAGAGGTCATTTCTAAATTATCAGTGCCAAGTTGTGAACAAGATGTTAGGATTTTTCTTGGTTTTACTGAATACTATAGAAGATTCATAGAAAAATTCACAAAAATTACATCTCTGCTCTTCAAACTACTCACCAAAGACTATGAATTTAGTTGGGATTTGGATTGTCAAAATGTCTTTGAAACTTTGAAAAAGAAAATCTTTGAAGCACCTATTTCAAAAGGACTCAATTGAAAATTCCCTTTCCATATATCAACTGATGCTTCAGACACAACCTTAGTAGCTATGTTATGACAAAAACACCTTACTACTTATGAAATCTATTATACGAGTTAAAATTTAAATCCAATAGAGCTAAATTATACTATAACTGAGAAACTTTCATTCACACAAGTCATTCTGCCATTACATATCTAATGAATAAACCAATCACTGATGGAAGAATAACTAGATGTCTCTTATCATTATAAGAATTCAACATCACCGTTCTAGATCGACCTGGAAAACAGAATACAATTGTTGACTTTTTATCTAGAATTCAGAATGATAACAATGATCAACTTGTGGAGGATAAATTTCTTGATGAATGTCGTTTTGCAGTATCTACTAAATCACCTTGGTATGAGAATATTGAAAATCATTTAGCTAGAGGGAAATTACCAATTCATTTGTCTCCTAGAGAAAAGAGGAGGGTAATTCACAACAACACATCTTATTCATGGATAAATGAAGAATTGCACAAAACAGGACCAGATCTCATCATCAAAAGATGTGTTCGAGAAGATGAGATACCAGAAATACTTAAAGCATGCCATGATGAACCACGTGGAGGACATTTCTATGACATAATAACTACTTATAAGATCCAAATCTTAGGATGTTATTGGCCTTCAATTTTGAAGGATACCAAGGAATATGTAAAGAGATGTGGCATTTGTCAGAGAATGGGGAAGCCTACTCTTTCAAATGAAATTTCGTTACAACATAAGGTACTCATTGAACCATTTGAGAAATGGACACTATATTTTGTTGGTCCAATCAATCCACCTTCAAAACAAAAATGGTAGATTCTGGTATACACTGATTATGTCACTAAATGGGTAGAAGCTAAAGTACTTCCTTTTGTTAGTGAAAATGTTGTAGTTTCATTTCTTTTTGAGAATATATTTTCACTAGTTTTGGTGTCCCAAGAGAAATTGCAACAGATCAAGAAACAAAATTTACATCTAGCTTAATGCCAAAGCTTGTGGAATAGTACAAAATCAAGTGTCAGAAATCCACTACATACCATCCACAAGCCAATGGACAAGTTCAGTTTACAAACAAGGTGATTGAAGAAATTCTTAGCAAGACTATACACTTACATAGGAAGGACTCGATGGAAATGCTTCCAAAAGCTTTGTGGGCTTATAGAACTACATGGAGAAGTACTACATGACATAATCCCTATGAACTTGTTTATGGGAAGTAGGTCTTACATCCAAATAGATTTCTAGATCCAAACTTATAAAAAAACAGTCCAGTTGGATTTTGACTTATGAGAAGAGAAAAAGTGAAAGGATGAGACAACTCAATGAGCTTGATTAAATAAGACAAGAGGCCTTCTAGAATACTAGCCAAGTTTAATAACAAAGATGGAGATGGCATGACAAATGCATTGAATAAAGGAAATTTCATTCAGGAGATTGGGCATTAATTTTTTCTTCAAATTTCAAAAACTTCCAAGGAAAATCCCAAACTCGCTCGCTTGGACCTTATGAAGAAAAAAATGTCTTTGGAAATCGTGCAGTCAAAATCAAGACTATTGATGAAGAGAAAATTCCTCTTTTAGTGAATGGACATCGACTTAGACTTTATTAGAAGCCATTCAAAAAAAAAGAATTTGTCAAATTTTTCCAAGACAATTCCGAATTTAAGTTGGTCGAGAAGAATTCTTCTTCTTTTCCACCTTAGAAATTTTATTTTTCTCTATTTTCATATTAAAAAATTAAAAATAAAATAAAAATAAAATAAAAAATGTATAAACATGAAAACCTAAGGTATGTAAAAATTTAATTTTACAATAGGGTTTAACATATTTCATATATGAGTTATGTGGACATAACATTAAAAAAAAAACTCGAAATCATTATAGTTCATGGATGATAATCGCTTGTGAAATCCATTTTAGTCTACCACCATTTTAACTCCTATATCATCCTCATTTCGAATCGATCGATTTGATCATGGAATCATTCAATTAATTATATTCAAATGGCTAACACGTCTCCATGAACCTTCCTTATACTCACCCATTCTCTCATTCTTCCAATTCATATAGTCTCTCTATCCCAGAGCGAAAACCTAGTAAGACCATTTTCCCTGTCAAGTAAACAGTTCTTGAGATGAAACATCTCTCACCATCTGCATTATTGTTGGAACAAAACCAACATGAAGGAAATTTATGGAAGGATACTCTCAAATTGAAGAATTGTTAGAGAAAGTTTAGTGGTTAGATCTCATAGAAAAGATTGATGGTTTCCATGGGGAGGTGAAAAAAACATTTTCATGATCTTTTGATGGAACAGTTGTTGGAATAAGCAATGTCATGGTCGCAGTGACAGAGTCCCTGATTGAAGAAGCCACCAAACTGCTTAAATCTAGAGAAAAATGGTTCAATAGTAGAGGAATCGAAGGGGAATATTGGAAAATTTTCTTGAAAAATCCAAGCATGGATATTATTGTGTTCAAAAAAGGTATTCCTAGTTCTTCCCTTAAAAGTAAAGGGAGAAATTTGCTCCTTGTCCTTCAGGAATTTGTTACTTCCAAAGGCTGATTTGGATGTATGTTTTTATATCACATTAGGCTGTTGATGAATTTCCTTGAAAAGCATCAAATGAATCTTCCATACTTTCTGTTGCATAGCCTTAAGAAAATGTCAGTAAGTGTTCAAAAGAAAATCCAACTTATAGACAACAGAAGGTACCATCATGGGTTAATAAAAAACTTGATTGAGTTTCATCTTCAAAGCATAGGTGATAATTGGGAATGTTTTATAGTAATAAACCATTTTGAAGAGAAAAGCCCTGAACAACCAAGTGGTAGGAAAAAACTAAGGGGAAGAAAGAGAAAAATAGAGACAGTCATAGAATAGGAACCACATCTTCAACAAGAATTGTCATAGGATGATCTACCAACTGTAAAACATTTGCATAAAATGAACATAGAAAGTCTTACAAGAAATAAAGATAGCAAGGAAACACAGGTTTTTACCCCAAACAAAAATCCTTCCTCATAAACAAAATTGAAAAGTTAAAGGAAAGAGAATTAAAGGATTGCCAACCACAAGTTTGAGAAGAAGCATAAGATTGAACAAAGTGAAAGAAACAGCCTCTGATGTTGTAGAACATATTGATCTTGAGTCAAAAGAGCAAACTGAAGGTATTGAGAACTCTCTGAGAGAATCACTGATACTGTCACCAAGGGTATCACCACCTCCCTTCAGTTCACTTCCAAGGAGTCCAATACAAATTCCAGGTATTGACCTTGTTCAACAAGAGATTTATGATTACATAGAATCATTAGAGAGAAAGGAAGCAACAACCAAAGAATAAATTTAGAGCCCAGAAGAAGGAAGAAACTAGTTTAACAAGCCACAAGAACCTCTAGCATCTAATATCTTGAAACAAGAAATCTTTGAGCTAAATACATTAAACAGGTACCCTAAAACTTAAAATCAAATGGTGAAGGAACAAAAATGAATTCAAATTGCCAAGAGGATAACCTCATTCTTCACTTAAGTCTATAGTATAAAAGGAACAAGACATTGAAGAAAGGAAACAAAGCCAAGAAAATAGAAAACATTAACCTGAAATAAAAGATCCTTGTGAGGAAACCAGGGATGGTAGTGACTACCAAGAAGAAGACGAAAGTGAAATCTAGATGTGGTAGCAAATGTATACAGGAGAATGAAAATTATGTGTTAGATGAGGACATACAAAACCTTCATTGTGGGGGACTGTAGATTCCAACAACTACTTTATCTTAACACCCATTTTGTCCATGTTTGCTTCTGTTTTCCTACCGCTATCATTCAAATAAATGTAATAAACATAATGTTTTGATAAGGTAAACATTCATATGTCCTATTTTTCATATTTTGTCAATATGCCTTATTTCTTTATTAAATTTTACATATAGCTATATAATTTACCTCATTCGAGTGTGATAACTCAGAAAAGGAGTTTATGGGTAGATAAGAAATGATCCTGTTATGGATTTCTTCCTATTTTTTTAAGCTAGTTCATTAGGATATCTTTAGTACAACACAGTCAACCATGATAATCAACCGCAAGATAACATTCTAGAAGAGAGTCTGAGTTTTAAGAGATATTATAAATTTTCTTTTTCAATAGCAAATTGGAAAACAAGCAATATGATTTAGTTTAATAATGACTATAGCGAAGTCATGTAGGCTTGAATCTCTCATATTGTTAATTAAGACTCTATAAAAATAGTGGCAGTGTTATGAAAGGTGTGTTCCGCCATATGTAATTTTGAAGTGTCATGTAGAAACTCTTTTTTGTTTAATTCAATGATCTTGGTTCATACATTTTATGTGTTGTAGATTTAAGGGGAATGACTTCCTCATGGAAGGCCCCTGCACAGATCAGGTCTTTGATTCACTGCAATTAGATTTTATTTTATTTCATAGATTTAATTCATGGATGTCATGTTTTTATATTTTTAAGATGAATTTCAATGGAGTTCGTGACTATGTTCACTTGATTGATCTCTGTATTGATGATTTTGTTTTCTTGACATCTAGCATAACTCAGTCATTTTGTTTTCTTTATATTTAGTATAACTCAGTAATTTTGTTTCATTCATAAGCTTATTTATTTCATAGTTTAGTAATCTTGCTTTTGTTTTGCTTTTGGATTCAATGAAGTTGCACTAGATAAGAGTGACAGTGTTTCTCATCATTTGAACTCAAGCACATTTAATCTTTTTTTGTGTAAATCAGCTTGTTATATTAGATCAAAAATAAATATTTTACAAAAAAAAATTTTGCCTAAGCAGACACAGACCTCCTCCTACTAATCGCTGGGTAGAGACACTACCACTGAACCCCGGAGCGCACCACACAAGGTGGCAGAGGAATGGGGTTCATCGAAAATTGACATTGTTTCTAGCCGGTTCCATACAGGTTTGAGGGCAGCAGAAGTGGAGCCCTAAACTAAAAAAGACCAAACCACAACAAACATGAACATTAAGAAAAATAATAGGAAAACATTCATGACAGACCGTTGAGACTCAATAGGTCTCTAGAACTATGTAATTCTTGGAGGTGTCCTGCGCTAATGACGCCTTAGCGCTGCCTGCTTGAGATGGTGAGGGAAGAGTGCTCTGGTGATCGCTTTTGTGCCCCTCCGGAGTTTCCCCTGCATTCCGGTCATCCTGATTGATGGTATGCCTCAAGAGACTGATGAGTAGAGAGAGTTTTTTCGAAACCATGTCGAATTGCTATTCGAGGCTACTAATTTTGAATTCCAATCCTTCTAGAGTGGCCATGTGTCCCTCATTTGTAATCGTGATTGCTTGGTGGGCTTGGCGCACCTGGTTGGCATAATCCCCCTGCATGTTGATGGCCTTAGCCAGCATTAGTCTTCATTCTCCACATTTCGACTTGTGTTCTCACGAATTGAGTGGCTCACGTGGTGACCATGTCGGGATCCTACACCTAGTCCATGTCCTTTTCCACCTCCTATGGTTCCAAGTTCTTCTCCTCTTCACTAACGATGGCCTCTAAATCTTCTATCTTCCGCTTCTCCTTTTGTGAAGTGCGAGTCTCATACACTGCTCTGGCTCTTTTCAATTTACAATTAGCTGAGGCATTCCTGTTCCCCTCATTCTCCATAGTGCCACCTGCACCTAACTGATCACCCTGCACATTGAGGATAAGGGATAAGGTATCCTCTTGCTGCTTGAAGAAACAATGACCTTTCTGATGCCCGGGCTAATGATTAAATAGATGGAGCAGCGAGAGAAATCAGGTAAAATCCGGCCAATACCCTGTTGCTTGCTCGTCATATCATCATTATTTTTGGTTGATGTGTTGTGTTTCCAGTGATGATCCGACGCTCTACTCCTACAATCACCTTTCCTAATCTTTTCCGTATCGCTCTAGGTGTCCCATCTCCCATAAGGGCATTTGCGGCGATCTTCTTTCGTGGTCATTATTCTGTTGAGCCTTACCTTCTCCTGTTTGAGTATTGAATGCTCCTGTCCAGTCCGTCCTTCATACTCATACAATCCTTTAATACTCTCATCAGCACGCACGATTATCATCATCATATCATTATGCCTGCAGAGAACCCCACCCACTCGATCCTTCCTTTCACTCATCAAATCCTGCCTCGAGATCACGGTACATTTATTTTTTAATTCTGGGCAGCTAACGTCCTGCCAACAGTGGTCCAAAATATTGGTGGGGTCCTCTATTATGAAGTTTGCCAAGTGGTCCGCTACAGCATTGGCCTTGCAGCATACCGCCTGAAAGACTAAACCTTTCAGCCACCCTAAGCGTTCTTCTATGTTCTCTGTCACCTTTGCCAGATGCCAGTGTTCCGTGACCTTAATCGCCTTTTCTCCCGCATACATTCTTCTGGCTGTTGTGATTGAGAGCTGGGAATCCCGCTTAATTACTGCAGCTTCTACTTGCAAGTTTCTCAAAATTCTGAGGCCCTGTTCCATTGCTGCAAATTCCATCTCATTATTTGTCCCTTCCCCTAAGGCTCTGCTGTAGATATGCATAATTTCCCCTTCGTTGTTCTTTATAATGCAACCAATGCCAGCGAGACCAGGATTGCCTCTCCATGCACCATCAAAATTTAGCTTGAGGAAGCCAGTTGGTGGTCGCTTCGAGATGCTTGGAGTGGTTCTGAGCTCCTGTTGGCGACTCACTGCTGCAACATCTGCTCCCCTATCCAGGTTAAAGGATTTCAATATTTGTAAGTTTGTATTTGCAGCTTTGTCGTTTTCCTCTATTTTGCATTTGACCAGAACCAAATGTTTTATATTTTGTTTGATAATCTCGATAGAATGAGTGATGTTCCTGGCTTCATTTAGAAATACCCTCCTATTTCTTTCTTTCCAGATTTTCCAAGTTATAAACCCTCGTATTATTTTCCAAATTGTATTTACCTTTTGATTGCCGAAGAAATTACCTGTCCATTTCTCGATGGTCTCCTAGATGGAATCTCTGGTTCTTTCCATCTGCTGCATGGTGTTTTCCACCCAATTCCATAGAGTGTTTGCTGAGTCGCATGTATTGAAGAGATGATTCATAGTCTCCTCTTCCCTGTTGCACAGAGGGCACCTTGAAGGGCCCCAAAAACCTTCCTTGTGGAGATTTTCCCAAGTCAAAGTCTTCCTATGCATTAGGAGCCAAAAGAAGGTTCTAATTTTTGGCCAGAATTGGGACTCCTAGACCTTGCTGCTCCATGAAATCTTTTCAATCTGCTCTGAGTTTTTGATGTAGTTTCTGGCCTATTTAAGCATGCAATTACCCCTGCCTTGCTACCCCCATCTGATTTGGTATTTTTCCACCGCCTTCCTAATTTTCTTTTAATCTAAAATATTCTGCAAATTGCTGACATTGTTGTTCTCTTCATTTGTGTTCTCTATTTCACTGATTACCCAGCTTCTCCATTCTAAGTTTCTGTTATTAGGAGACCAGTAGTGGTGAACCGTTAGCATCCCCCGCTCTTGAAAGTTTCTTTGCATTTCTGCAAACTCTGTCCTTTCCAACTTGGGAAGTTGCTGCCCAGCATCCTCCCAAAAGAAGGTCGTTTCCCCATTGTGGATTTCCCAGAAGCTATTCTCCTGTATAATTTCCCAAATTTTCTTGCTAGGTTCCAGATTGGGGATCCTTCTGGACTTTCTTGCATTCTGATTAAATCTTGGATGCTTTGCATTGGAGCATATTTCTCCTTCCAGTGTATAGCCCACTATAGATTAGGTTCTTTTAGCCATTTCCACCATAGTTTGGCCCCACGGGCTCTGTTGATAGTGAATGGATCGAGTAGGTTTAACCCTCCTAAGTGCTTAGGTTTGAATAATTTGTTCCATGCTACTAGAGCCCATTTTCTCTTCTCTCCATTTCCTATCCATAGGAAATTTCTCTGCATAACTCTCATTTGTTGAAGGACTCCTTGGGGAGCCATGATTATGGAGAGCATATATTGCGGAATAGCTTGCAAAACCGCCTTGGTAAGAACTAGCCATCCTGCAAAATTGAGGGCCCTATGGGTCTAGTGCTGACATCTTTTCTCCAGGTTAGCTACGATCTTCTCCCAATGAGATTTTTGCCAAGGTTTATCTGTTAAAGGAGCTCCTAGGTACCTTGAAGGTAGTCTGCCTCTTCGGAAGCCTAGAATGCTCGAGAGATTTTTCTGCACAGCTAAATGCGTATTAAAAAAGAATATAGTGGATTTAGATAGATTTATTTCCATACCTAAGGCCTCGCTGAAAAGATTTAAGATCCTTTTATAACCTCGTGCTTATTTAACTGTTGGAGATCCATGTAACATTGTATCATTAACAAACTATTGATGAGTGGTGGCTGGAATGGAGGGCAGAGGTTGCAGTCCTTTGATCTTTCCTTCCTCCTTAGCACTTCAAATGAGTTTGCTTAAACCTTCCATCAGTATAACAAAAAGGAATGGAGAAAGAGGGTCCCCTTGTCTAAGTCCTCGTGAGGAGAATAATTGGTTGCCAGGGGCTCCATTAACCAATATGGAAAATCTGGTCAATTTAATTAGGGCTAAAATCCATTTTATCCATTGATTAGCAAACTCGAAAGCTGTCAAGATAGCTTCTAGGTAGCTCTAGTTGACTTTATCATAAGCCTTTGATAAATCAAGTTGCATCATCATGCCTGCAACTCTTCTGGAGTGAAGTGTATGAATCATCTCCTGGGCCAACAGGATATTGTCCAGAATTTTCCTTCCCTCAACGTAACCCGATTGTTCCTATGAAATGAGGCCTGGAAGAATACGTTTCAATCTATTTGCTATGACTTTAGAGATGATCTTATAAAGAACATTGCATAAAGCAATAGGTCAGAATTTTGCAGGGGTGATGGCTTCCTCTTCTTAAGGGATTAGGGCTAGGAAGTTAGAATTTAGAGATTTGAGAATTGAGGTAGAACGCGGTGAATCCACCACTTCCCAAACCTCATTCTTAACAATTTCCCAACATGCCTTGTAAAAATTAATGGTAAAGCCATCAGGCCTAGGTGCTTTATCATTAGGCATATCCTTCACCACTTCCTCCACTTCTTCTAAGGAGATTTCTCTGGTTAAAGCAAGGTTTTTCTCATTAGAAATTGACTTGGGAATGGATTTGATGAGTTCATCTATTGCTTCTGTTCTGTCTATCGCTGGTTCCTGAGAGATGCTATTGAAATGCTCAGCTGGCAGGGTAGAAATTCCTTGATTATTCTCAATGATGTCCCCTTGCTCGCTTTTGAGACTGAGGATCTTATTGACACCTCTATAGTCCAGTGTCGATCTGTGAAATAACTTGGTGTTCTGTTCTCCTACCTTGAGCGATTGGAGCCTAGACTTTTGTTTCCAAATTGTTTCTTCCTGTTGGCATCGGTGTTGCCATTGCTGCATTAAAAAATTTTCTTTGTGTGCAGTGTCTGGTTTACTATCTCCCATAATCCAATATTTGTGAATCTTCTCTAGCAACTCTTCTATCTTGGCTTTTTCTTTGAATATGTTCCCACAGACTTTTGTGTTCCATTCTTTGATTTTATTTTTGATGTGTCTCAGTTTACCTTGAAATTTGTACATTTTGGTACCTCTAATGTCTAATGGTTCCTACCACCACTTCTTGACAAGTTGAATGAAGTTCGGGTGATCAAGCCAAAATTTCTCAAACCTGAAAGGTTTATTTCTAGGAGTACCCTGTATAATAGCCATCAGAGATATTGGCCAACGATCCAACCCTCCACAGGGAAGAATGTTAGAGTCTACTATTACACCCTCCAACAACAGAATTTCAGATACTAGAAATCTATCAAGACGAGAGGTGATTTGCCTTTCCCCTCCCCTTCTATTGTTCCAAGTATAAGCTCCACTCCTGGGGTGAATATATACTAATTTAGCTGACATGATGAAATTTAGGAAGGCTTCAGAATCCTTGTTGAGTTTCCTGATTCCTCCCTTCTTCTCTGACAGTGAGGTTATCATATTGAAATCCCCCCCTATGATTACTTTCGCTCTGAGATATATAAGCTTCAGATTCAATAAAGTTCTTAGGAAAATGAATTTTTCTTCTAACCTTTGAGGCCTACAGACATTGATGCACAAATAGGTTTCTGAGTTGCCTATCAATTGAATTTCTAAGGCTATGAAGTGTCTGGTGGCCTCCGAGGAGAGGATTTTGGTTACATGAGGATTCCACCAAGTCACTAAACCTCCCTCCCAACCATGACTGTCTGTTTCCATATATTCCATTCGTCTACCTAGCTTCCTGCTTACATTTTTAATAATATTACTTGCACATTTGGTTTCTTGTACAAAAATAATATCCGGTTTTTCCTTTTGGACCTTCCTTTTTAACAGTCTCTGTTTTGTTTGGCCATTGAGCCCTCTAACATTCCAAGAGATGAACTTCATTTTAATACATAAAGAATTAGGATCTAAGAGAAAAGGCTTCTAGAGCTTTCATCTTACCTGAGTTTAAGAGCATATGTCCCATTTCCTGCAGTGCTTCATTATTGGATTTGCGCCCTCTTTTCTTCCTTTTTTTGGAGTTGATGGTTGTTTGAAGTAAACTTTTGTTCAGAGTCCCATTCCTTTTGCTATGCCCAGTTTCTTGTTTTGCATCTCCAACTCTGTCATTTGCTTGGCTATGAATATTTCATTAATTTTCCTAACTTCCTCTTCCGGTATGTTTTCCATCCCCTTCTTTCTCTAATCTTCCACCATATTTGGTAGATTAACTCCTTCCAACCCTAAAACATCATTAAGTTCCATTTCCTCACTGCCTATGTCACTTATAAACATTTATGAGTCCTCATCTGCTCCTTCTGTGCCTTCTTGATTCTTTTCAATGCCGTTTGGAATATCTTACTCCATTCCTTTGGTCATTGCTTCTGTTGTTGTTTTGTTTGATTCACTGGTCTTGTACTCCTTATTATGGTCCTTTGAGTCCATTTCGGTTTCTAATACTTCAAAAGCATGGCTTGTGTTACTTCGTGTTGCGCTTGTTTTGCTTGGTTGTTTCCTCTTTGCTCTCTATTTTTCTCTCGGTCGAATGAAGGTGTTCCTGAACTTTCCTTCTTGTTCCTCCTTGTGTGTTTCCGCTACTCTGTTTAATGGACATTCCCTGATTAAGTGTCCATGTACATGGCACTTCCTACAATGAAATGGAATTTTCTCATAGTCAATAGCTTGGAAATAGTCCTCATCCCTGTATTCCAACCACAGACCTTCATGCAAAGCCCCTGAAACATCCATCTCCACACAGATCCGAGCACATGAAGTATATCTTCTTTGCAGTGTGGCCTTTGAAGCTTTGATAAATGTCCCTAACTTGTCACCTATTTGTTTAAGAGCAGCATAGCCCCAATAGTCTATTGGGAATGCAAAGAGGCGAATCCAAACTGGCACTTGCATGAAGGTCTCCTTCTCTGGCACAAAGTTAGGTTTCCATGGTTCCATGTAGAGGCCCGCTGAAGCAAAAAAGTAGGGGCCTCCATCAAATATTTTGTCCTTGTCTTCTAGATTGGAAAAAGAAACAGTGAAAAAACCTTTTGCTCCGAGATGCAGACTGACATCTCCTTTGGGTTTCCATTGTTGTTTTATCCATTGACATAACGCTCTTTCCATTGGCCACAGTCCCATGAACTTGCAGATCACTGCATGTTCGGTCATGTGGTCTCTGTAGGTCTGTATTTCTAGGTCTGTTAGCACCACTCTTAGGATTTTTGTGACTTTTGGTTTGCATGGGCCCTGAGTGGGTTTATTAGTGAGATTTTCTTGAGTGTTTTTCCTCGCCTCATTTTCTTTCTCCGAAGCGGTTTTCTCATTGTTCTCTTGCTCCTTCTCTTGGTTATTCTCCTGTGCGGGGTTGGCCTGTGTATCCTTTGCTTTGCTGTTATTGATAGCTCTTCGGTTTCCCTCTTTCTCTTTCAGCTTATGAGCAAAATGCTCCACCTTTTCCCCGTTTTCATTTCTAACCTTGCTGGTTCCTACCTCTGTCTTTGACCTTTCATACCCTAATATCTGCACCCCTTCCTGTGTTAGCTGTTTATTCATGATTATCTATTTGTATGTGGGGGTCCCTATGGACCCCTCGTTTACCATCTGTTGGGTCAGGATCCATCCCCTTCTGAACAGTTCTGCCACCCTGACCCTATTCCTATCTAGCTTCAAACCCTAGGTCTGAAAACCCGAGAACTGTTACCTCTGTTCTCCCGCTTCGTTCTCTACCGAAATCCCAAAGCACATTTCATCTTATAAGTTGATAAAATGGGATTTTCTCCATATCATTTCATGCTTTCATAATTATCTTTGTTTAGCTGTAGCATAAAAGTCCAAAAATAATTGATAAGTTGAAAAGCATATTAGTTTAACATATTCATTGAAAAGAGTTAAAATCATTCTCCAACCATTCTAAAAAAGTTCAATTCAATCAGAACTAATTCTAGAAATATCATTTATGGTAATTGATTAAAAAATCTTTGAAATAACATCTTAGTATAATAACATCATCTCAACACTGATTCTAGAGTTTGATATTAATTTAGATAACAATAACATAATCACCTTAATGACATAAACAACTTCTAGGACATACAATGCACTTGTACTTCATTAGTTTACTTGCCCTAGTCAATAATTTATGCTTACAATTTAAGAACATTAAATTGAATAAATGTTTTGGTGTCATTGCCGGGGAAGTCCAAATAGAAGTTTAAAAAAATAAAATCATCAATTAAAAACATGATATGCATAGGGAAATAAACTCTAGAGGTAGATTTATAGGACGACGAAAAAGCTTAATTCCCACAAATCTTCTCACTCCACCATGACTTCGAAGTTCCACACCGCCCACTCAAACACAAATTCCATTCGTAGGTTAACAAGGACTTCCTCAAGTCTTAAGATCATAAATCCAATCCATAACATCACCTACTTCATCTACTAGAGCTATAATCAAGTAAAATCCTACATCCCCAACTATAGGAGTAGCTTTTCTATCTTCCACTAGTGAACAAATTTTAGGAGAGGAATTAGAAATTCCCAGTGAAGAAGAGGAACAAGAAACTCATTTTGATTATCCATTGATTGAGGAGCCGAAGGAATTAGAAGATCCTTACATTATTTCTGAAGAATCTATCATGTTCAAAGAATGAGGAGAGGTACACAACGTCAAATGGGAAAAATGGGAAATAGAGAGTATGTATCCATTATAGGGAATTAAAAAAGCAACATTAAATGACCACTTTCCACTGCCTTTCACTTTGCCTTGAGGGTTTCCTTTGTCTCCTTCTTATTTCTAACCTTTGTTAGAATGTTTCTCTCTCTGTGGAGATTCTCTGCTACAAGCGTTTTATTTTGCCAGAGTCTTTGAGAACACAACTAGTTCTCTAAGATAGCATCTCCCTTTTCTTAGAAAGCTTATCATTCTCACCTTAGTTTACATGGCACCTCTAGTTGTATTTGTTGATATCTACACTCACAAATTTCTTAGACAAATAAAAAATATAAAACTAGTTATATATGTCTAGTTCTCCTCCTCTAATATTTCAATACCTTGATTCTCCCAGTTGTACTTCTAGATGGAATTCTTCTTTCTATTTCCATCTTTGCAACTGGTAGGAATTCTTCCTAGCATTCTGTAATCCTTCCTCACAGTTTCTCTTGCCTCTGATATCTCCCACCCCTGTGCAGTATACCTTCTATTGTGGTATCCTATATCTTTGCTTTTCTTCCTTTATTTTCTAAAATGATCAAACAGGGATCTATCAATTAAAGAAATGGATCTATCATTACCTCTTTGGTGTAGTGCGTTCTCCACTTTACTCACTGCAAGATTCACCGACTCACTCCCTTTTCAACAAAAGCTGCATTCAAATCACCTTCCTATTTCAGTCTTCCTCATCCTACAAATGGATTTGTTTTTCTCCTCTTTTCCCCCATCTACTACTCAGATTTGGGTCGAATTTTTAAGTTGGGTTACACTGTTATGACAATTGGTCTTGAAAAAATTGTAACTGCACTGTTTTGCTGAACTAAAAAGTTTTGCGACCGAACTGTTTAAAATTGTTCGACCGAACTATACTTTTCTCACTTGAAAATTAAAATTTAATGTTTGCGAAAAATGTGAAATTAACGACAACATGTGAAAAAATTTTGGTCGGAGGTGGAAAAATTCGGCGACCAAATTCTTCGAGCAAATTTTTTTCAGCTGAAAATGTTTTTTCACTCGAACAATTTTTTCAGTTTTTCTAGTGTAAATATATTTATATATTATATATGTATTATTTATAATTGTGTAATTGTTTGTGTTTGGGTGGTGTGTGTGTGTGTGTGTGTGGGTCGTTAGAACGTTGAATATTTTTTTCTCATTCGCACATGCACTAAGGTTGTGTCAGCTCATCCAATGACTCTGTTTGAGTTGTTTGTGTCCTCTCATCTGCTAGTTAGCTCATTCATCATAGTGGAGGAAAATTTTATAGGAAGAAGAAATTTTTCCACGTTTAATTTTTGTTAGTTTTGCAACAACAGATATTAATTTTTTATTGGTTTTTAGTAGGATTGGTTGCCTCTAGAGGATATTTTGAACCTCATCATCACTGGAAGAATTATGTCAGCCTCCTCATCTAATTGCACCACAACTAAAAACTTGGTATGTTGACACTTGCACCTCCTTCACTTTCATTCAATCAATAAGAGGAGAAAAAATAATTGGAGGGAAAACACGCATTAGATAAACTAAACATGAATCATATTAACAAAGAATATAATTTTAGTTGAAGCAAATAACTTTGGTTCTATAATGGATTCTAGCTTAGGGAGAAAGAAAACTACTAAGAGTGCCCTGCCCCTTCCTTGAAAGGGAATAACACTAGCAGAAGCCCAAAAAAGATCACTGTGACATCCACGAAGGTGCCTACAAATAGTATGACTGTAGTAAGTGCCATATCAAGTTAGAGGTGGTGTGTAGCCATGAATGGTATTCCTAATTTAATGTAGAAAATTTCTGTGGAATATGCATCAAGGCACGGAGGAGAAAACTGTGGGCAAATCCAATGAGGAGGATCCTGTTATATTTTTGTCATTGTCCTCTTTCATTATTTATATTCTTTTAACAATTACTACAAAAAAATGGGACAACACTAGAAACCTGTGATTTGGCCGGCACTGTAGTAATTACTACTACACATCCAAGTAAGTGGAATATTAACTATTTCCATTGATCTTTCCTTAGGATTTTATTCTCTTCTAGCATAACACTTTAGGTGGTAGGTTATCCAAATGGTATTTCCAATGTGGTTTCAAACCTTTCACCATGTCAATGGTTCTCTCTCTAGTATCCGAAAAGTCTTGTAACTAGGATTAAATACAACATATGACAGGTCTCACCAATTTTTTAATGATGAAGAAGCTATCTTCGAGCATTATTTTAAAAATATAAAAGTGGCAAGGTAGTTGAGTTTGATTGAAAAATTATCTATGCATAATCTAGGAAGTTATGGATCTCACCACATCATATTCCTATTACATGTATGAGGAAATTAACAACTTGACATATCCAATCCCTAAAAGATTTTATGAAGGTCCTAAATCTTACTTTGGATGGAAATATTGCATCACTTTGGACCATTAAAGTAGGCAACCATGGAGAATATGATTGTAATAATTGTTACCAAACTTTGGTGAAACATATTCTAGACTTCCTAGCAAAGATATAATGAGATTATATTTCAAGTAATAGTCATCATGATCACAACAGATAAATTCAATCAGATATATTAGATCATGAGTAATAATCAAAGTTTTCAATATCAGTAAAATGCCACGTGCACAAATCTATACTATATGCCTAGAAGGGTAAAATAGATAACATAGTTAAAGATAAATGGACTACTACATCTAGGGGCTTCCAGTCAATCTCAGCGGTTTGTGAGGCTAGTGTCTAGTTCTTCAAATGATAGCTGAGTTGTAGTGTTACTTGCATGTGCTTCATCAAAGTCCAGGTCGATTGTTATCCTCTTGTAGGTGGTCTCATTATTCAATAAAGTCTCTAGTATGTTTATAAATTTCTATAAAATACGCAACATAATCCTGTAGTCTATCCAAAAAGCAATGTAAAACACTAATGTTCAGCGAATCACAAAGGGCATCTTCAATTTAAAAAAAAGGTTCTTAAAACTTACGCTTATGGTTGGGTGCCCAAATCTCTCAAATGTAGCACATTTTAAGGCTTATAGCTCAGTTACTATTCTAAATCTCTTGATAAAATTTTTAGGAAGTAAAAGATGTGAGTCTACAATTGGTTCCAACTTCCATGTGTTGAAATTATTAGCTTTCCTTCATAAATAAGTGGATTTCATTCCATAAATGGAGTTCATATCATTGTTCACGCTTTTGGTCTCGTTCAATATGACAATATGGATTTTTATATCTAGCAATCCCTTCCGCAATCCACAGTTTCGTCCACTCTGTCACAAAATTTGGCTTCTTTAGCACTGCACTTTTTTCCCTCGGGTATGGTCACCCTTAACAACCTAAATTTGAAGTCTATATTGCTATCTCTAACCGGTGTGTGCATGTTTCTTCGAAGTTTCAATTCAATGAACATATTCATGTCATTAATTAAAATCACAAGGCTGGAGAAACCCAAACATATCCAAACGTATTTTGAATAAATGTTTTGTAACTCAAATTATAAAATCCCCGTTGGAGAGGTAATTTACCAGCCTAGAAAAATGCATCATCAAAATCGACAAATATATTATAACTTTCTCCCTAGTTTAGGATTAGTTCCTATAGTTATGGGGTTTCGGTGCAACTTCCTATTTCCTAGTATTGTATTTCATGACGTAATCTTTGATTGATTAATGAATAGAGTGGACGAGAGCGATCTCTCAAGTTTTATGAGTGTAGTCTCCAGGTGCATGCCACACGTGAGAGCTACATCTCTTTCTTTTCAATTCTCTTCACAATTTATCTTGGTATCAGAGCTCAGATTGAGTGAGCCTGATCTTTTGTCACCTGTGAGGCTGAAGTACCTGTAGTAGCTAGCTTGCCTGTGTGGCGGAATTGCCTTTGTGGCTTGAAGTGCCTTTGTGGCTGTGTGTACACGAGAGCTCTGTGCTCAAGTGAGCAGGTGGACTGCAGAACACCTCGCTCAGACTCGGAATTTTATTTTTATTTTTTTTCTTTTCTGAGCAGAAAGGCCGATTAGCACGGATTTTGCGCTAACAGTTGTGCTAGAAAAGGAATTAGCACGGATTTTGTGGGATAAATCGCACTAGAGTTCGGAGTTTGAGGGATAAATCGCACTAAGCGCGGATTTTACCGGGAAAGTCGCGCCAATTAAATTACTCTAAGCGATTTTTAATTAGCGCAGATTTTTCGCTCGGGGTAGCGCCAGGGAGATCTGCGAATAGCGTGAACTTCGTTTGGTGGTTTGCAAATGGTGCAGATCGATGGATTTGCAGATCAGTCTGGGAGAGACAGATCAGGAAAGCGCCAAAGGAGATCTGCGGGAAACCTCGACTTCGTTTGGCGATCTGCAAGGAGAGCAGGATCGGCAAAGTGGCAGATCAATCTGGGAGAGGTGGATCAGATCAATTGTGATCGGATCATTGTTTCGGCTGTGTTGGAAACACCGAAATTGCTCATTGGAGCGGGAGTGCCAGACACTGCAGATCGGTGGCAGAGGTGACAGATCGATCTGATAGGTATTGTTTTTTTGTTATTGTTAAGTAGATTCACAATGAGTAATACGATGGAATCTTACCTTAACGAGTCTGGTAAACTCAACGGGTCTAACTTCAACGAATTGGAAGTTTAAGATCTAGACTCTACTCGAAGGTGCGAATGCTTGGGCTATAGTGACAGGCGATGAGCAGAAGCCGACCGTAACCACACAGAAGGAAGACTGGGAAAAACGAGAAAACAAGGCCAAAGTCCTGTTGAGGATGTCTGTGAAAGACAATGTTATTGCACACATCAGAGATTGTAAATCGTCCACGGAGATCTGGACGAAAATCAGAAATCTGTATGAGACCCAGAATACAAACAGAGTTTTGGCTCTGAAAAGCAAGCTATTTTTAATGAGGATGGATGAAAGGGAGTCTGCTACTGCATTTGTCGCACAAATTAAGGATGTTAATGACGGATTGGGGGCTATTGGAGTGGCGGTGACTGATGAAGATATTGTTGCAATTACAATGAATGGGATGTGTGATGATTTCCAAACCTTCGTCACGAGAGTCTCGGTAAGGGAGAAAGCACCCATGTTCGATGATCTCACTGCGATCTTGCAGCAAGAGGAAGACCGATGGCAGAACCTGAATCCGAACCCCCAAAGTGACGATCTCGCGCTGGTGGCAAAACGACGACTATCTAAAGGAAAGTAGTCACAGCAGCAATCAAAGCAAAAAGGAGGAACATCACAGAAGAATCCGCATTCTCATCAAGGTATGCTTGCAAATAATTATGAAAATAAATGTTATTATTGTGGAAAAACGGGTCATATACAGAGAGATTGTTATTATAAGAAACAGGCTGATGAGGCAAGGAGGAGACAGGTAAATCCAAAAAACAGAGGATATTTTGTTGAAGAAGAAGACTTCAGTCATGAATTTCGACTGTTCACAGTCGACTGTGCCCTTTCAGCATCGAATGAAGATGACATCTGGTATGTCGATTCTGGAGCATCCTCTCACATGAGAGGTAACAAGGAATTTTTTGATAGTCTTGAAGAAATTATAAATGGATCAAAAATATATCTAGGGGATGATAATGGATATCAGATTAAAGGTCATGGGGTGATTTCAGTTAAGTTAACAAATGGAAAAATTAGTCACCTTTCAAATGTTTTATATGTACTTGGAATAAAGAAAAACTTGATATCTGTATCCATGATGGCTAATCAAGACATGCATGTCGAATTCTTCAAGACTCACTGTGTGATAAAGGATTGCAGGAATGAAATTTTTGCAACAGGCATGCGAGTTGGAAGCCTATACAAGTTGGATGCAAACATTATATCAAAGCAAGCCATGGTTGCAAGAGAGTCGACAGCTGAACAACTCTGGCATCAGAGGCTTGGTCATCTGAATCTGTAGGATCTAATGTTGTTACAAAAGAAAGGTATGGTTGAAGGTCTCCCCATCTTTCGTAACATTCAGTTAAACTGTGATGGTTGTGCCTTAGGAAAGATGCACAAAGAACATTTTCCTGTGCATGATAGGACGAGGCAAACAAAAATCTTAGAGTTAGTGCACACTAATGTATGTGGTCCCATGCAGACAAGGTCGCTAGGGGGAGCATACTATTTTTTGTTATTTACTGATGACTGCACTAGGTATTAATGGGTTTATTTTTTAAACAAGAAAAGTCAGACTTTCCAATGTTTTATAGCATTCAAAACCCTGGTGGAAAAACAGTTTGGAAAAAGTATTAAAATTCTCCGATGCGATCAAGGAGGAGAATACAAATCAAAGGAATTCATGAAATACTGCAAAACTCATGGGATTGTTCAACAATATACAGTGCCGCATACACCACAGCAAAACAGAGTTGTAGAGCGTAAAAACAGAACCTTGGTGGAGTGTGCAAGGAGAACGCTGCAAGGTAAGGGTCTATCTAATATTTTTTGGGCAGAAGCGATGAATACTCCTGTATATTTGAAAAATACAAGTCCTACTAGGTTTCTTGGCTTCAAAACCCCTTTTGAAACCTTATATGGATTTAAACCAGCTGTAAACCATTTAAGAGTCTTTGGGTCAAAGGCATTTGCACGTGTACCCAAAGCTGATAGAAAGAAACTAGACCCTAAGGCAGTGAAATGCATCTTTGTTGGTTATGGCACAGAGGTTAAAGCATACAAACTGTTCAATCCTGAGTCTCGTAAGACATTTGCAGCAGAATATGAAATTGAGCAGTGATGATGGCACTAAGGAGGTAGATTCCACAATATACAGACATCTGGTTGGCAGCCTGATATATCTTACAACAACTAGACCTGACTTGGCATACTCAGTTAGTGTGTTGAGCCAATTCATGTCGAAATTGCTTGAAAGTCACTGGACAACAGCAAAAAGTGTGTTGAGGTATCTTTGTGGTACTGTTCATTTCGGTATTTTATACACTGATGTATCTGATGTTACTCTAGCAGGTTTTTCAGACTCAGACTGGGCAGGTAACCTAGATGATTGGAGGTCCATCACAGGTTATGCATTCAACATAGGTTCCGGGGTCATAGCATGGAGCAGCAAGAAACAAAGTACTATAGCTTTGTCATCATGTGAAGCTGAGTATCAAGCATTGTGTGCAGAAACATGTGAAGCAATCTGGTTGAGGAGACTTCTCAAAGATGCAGGAAAAGAACAGAAGCAGCCCACTTCTATCAAAAGCGACAACCATAGCACGATCAAATTAGCATACAATCCAGTGTTTCACAAAAACACCAAACATATAGAAACTCAGTTCCATTTTGTTAGAGAAAAAATATAGTCAAATGAAATTATTGTTGTATATTGTAAAACTTGTGAAAATGTGGCTGACATCTTCACAAAGCCTCTTGCACGAGTGAAATTTGAATTGTTTAGAAAGATTCTAGGAGTTCAGGAGAACCCTTTCTCCATAAAGGGGGGGAGTTGAGAATAATTAATATTATTTTGATATTAATGGAGAAAATGGTTACATTGTTGTAGCTTTCTCCCTAGTTTAGGATTAGTTCCTATAGTTATGGGGTTTGGGTGCAACTTCCTATTTCCTAGTATTGTATTTAATGATGTAATCTTTGATTGATTAATGAATAGAGTGGACGAGAGTGATCTCTCAAGTTTTATGAGTGTAGTCTCCAGGTGTAGGCCACACCTGAGAGCTACATCTCTTTCTTTTCAATTCTGTTCACATTTTATCTTATATGAAATAGTGTTGATCATGCACTAAAGCATGCTTTGAATATCTCAATACATTATTCATTGTTAGTTTGAAAGATGCACTCTAACCAGTGTTTCAATATTTATATTTCATAGACCATTTTTTCGATTTATGTTCAATGGGCCTTGCCCTTGAAATCATTCAAGTGTCCATGAACTCAATACTTTGAGGACTAAATATCTTGTGATCTTCTAGTAATACTTTGATTACCTTACCCACTTCAATTCACCACATGGCTAAGTGATAAGTAGTGCAATTTTTCAACTGAATCAAACTTCCATGTTCCATAATACAGAGTCAAGAACCACGGGATTGCATAGAAAATTGAACGAGGATAAATATGTTGTATATGAAATAATGTTGATCATGCCCTAAAGCATGATATGGAAATCCCCAATACTTTATTCATTATTAGTTTGAAAGGCATACTCTAACAAATATTATAGTATTTATATTTCATAGACTATTGTTTCGATTTATGTTCAAAGGGGCCTTGCCCTAAGCTTGATACTTTGGAAGCATCTCCTCCTAATATTTTGATTACCCTGCCCAACTCAAATCAACACATGCCTAAATTATAAGGAGCATGATTTTTCAACTGAACCTTTGTCCATAATATAGAGTCGAGAAACTATCGGATTGCACAAACAATTGACATGAAATCGTGGTAATATTTGTGATGCTACATATTCTCAAAATTGCCAAGGATTACACCCTTTTAAGTAATGAATTTTTTTTTTTTTTTTTTTTTTTTTTTTTTTTATATCTATGAAGTTCCCCATAAGAATTCATACATATATTTAATGACTTTTTTTATCAATCAAGATCCTGGCAAAGATACCTAACTAATTGATTACACGGGGAGAAAAGATAATGTTTCATTGTAAAAATATTCACTTTTATGGTAAAAAAACAATGAATTACTAATTGCAACAGTATAGGATTTCGTTTTTATCTATTACGATCCGGTCTCAAGGATTCTTACATAACTTATTATAGGGGAGAAAATATAATGTTTCGTTGTAAAAATACCCACTTTCATTGTAAAAACTATGGAAACTTTCTTATTGCAATTTTTAAAATTAATTATTAATTAAAAATATATATTTTTAATTTTCCTAATTAAGATGGCTCACATTTTAAATGAATAAAATATCTATTTTCCGAGTTATATAATTGAAAATACTTTATTACAACTCTATATTTATAAATAATAAAATTTTCTATATAATTTGACATTGTGTTTTAGATTTTAATATAAAATGTTGTTAATAAATTCAACTAATATGTACGAGTTAAAAAGTCATTTATGTGTTATGGTCATTTTTTTTAACGATAAATATGTGAAATTTTTTAACATAACTATGTTATTGAAAATTATTTTTTTAATTATTTCTTTATTGGTGAAGTGTTGATTGATTGTCATAACAACATTCTTCTAGGGAAAATTTTTAGACATATTGTTCCTTGATGGAAAGCCTAATGATCGAAAACTTAAAAAAAAATTATATGACAGGCAAAGAGAAATCCAAATTCCAACCGTGACCGTCATTATCTTAAGTGTATGAAATTTGAGCTCTCTTTGAGTCCACTAATTATCTTTCCATGATACATAGGAATATATATATTCTCCATTAAACATAGTTGTTGAAATCATTGCCGATATATGAATCTTCAAATTGTTCACATCCAATAAAACTACATGTGCAACAATATTTGTTAGTTAGACATACACATTTATCCATGCCTGCACTCAAGCCATATATCACATCTCTAATCATTGAATTGACAGATTAATTTTCATAATGGTACATTTCCTTTCTAATTGAATTTATGATGGATATTAAAGAAATGAGCTTCCATTCCTCAAAATCCTTTAATTACGTCCTATTTTGATTTATTCAAGTGGACATTCATCAAATGTAAGTATGGAAGTAAATAATTTCTAATTATTTCAATAACATACCCATGTAAGTAAAGAAATTATAATTATTTCAATTACATACCCCTTTTGGGTAGCTCTTCAATTAGTTACCCCTTAGGAGGTAATATATTACACTTTATGTCTTTTCCTATAACGAGTAAGCTTCTATATTTAGAACTATCAACACAATAAAATCAAATATGAATCAACATATACACATTTGGATCTTATATGCATCTAATCAGAACTTGGAAAAGAAGTCCTAACGATCGATTTCGCACACCAAACTCGATGCACCCACATAAGTCCATAGAGTGATTTCTACCTCATCATGTTTCGACCTTGTAATATTCCTTTTTTGGCTTTAATCATCATATATAGTGTCAGATATAAAATTCTAGGCTAAGTCCTTGTAATATTTCATCATTCAGTCATAATATATATATTCATCCTTATCCCATGAACTAAGGTATCTTCAATAAATACATATATGATTCAAATTATTGATTTTGTTTCTTACAAGCATAAAAAAATCCATTAAACATGGTTGAAAAATGGACATTATCCACAGAAGTTTATTGTTATCCCAATCATGGGAAATCAATGATTTCTCATGTGTTATGCAATATTGCAACAAATAAATTCCTCTAAAGGAGAAAAGAATGTACATGGAATGACAACAAATAATTAAGCATATTACATTGAATTGATAGAAGTCTTAGAGACAATGAGGGAGTATGGATCTAATGGAATTGTAGTCTTCACCAATTTTGAACTCGTGTGAAACTAGATGAAATGGGTGTACCAAGTTAAAAAGTAGAGGTTAAAACAATTGCATGGAGAAGCAAAAAATATTGTGAGGAAATTTCTATCATTCAACACAAAACATTGTGAAAATGTTAATAGGATGCCTAGTGATCTATTGTATGGAGTAATGCCAATTCAAGATTTGTGTGTCAAAGATGAAATGGTGTCAATAATCTCTCCATCCAAATTTATTGATGGGTATTGCAAGATACCTTTGATATGTGTGTGTTTTTTAGTTATAAATGTGGTGTTTCTAATGACCACATGTTTTTTACAATACTACATTAAGTGTGCCCCAACTATTTAAGCATAACCTAGTGAACCTAGCATGCCTTAGAAAATTTTGTATTTAATTCTCAAAATGTGCACTTAACCATTTGTGTTTTTAGTCTTGAGTATATTTTAAATCATGAATTTACACAAAAAAAATTGAAGAAACCTTTTGGATAGTTACATTAATTTTTTGAATTCTTGATCTTTCTAAACAACAATTTTAAATATTTTTAAATGCATGAGGTAACATTAATGGTTTTTTTAAAGATTACACACACACACACACACACACACACACACACACACACACACACACACACACACACACACATATATATATGTTGAGGGCTTGGATCATCACATGACCAGTCGCAACTTAATTCGAGGTAAGCATCAACTGAGTCTCATGCATCGATTAGAGGGTGACTTTCTACGCATGCTGATGAGATTGGTCGTGGATCGAGGATAATATCAAATGAATTGAGGGAGGTTCGTCATTCGTTACATAATGGTCGTGATATATTATGTTTATGTACAAGTTTTGAAATGATAATTGAATAATCATATGTACATACATATGAGTTTTTTTTTTTAATTTAGATTTATTAATTTATAATAATTTTCATTTTTTAGGACCATCTCTCACTAGGTCGAACAGAGTATCAAATCAATCAATCGACAATCATCATTCACATCGTCTTGGTATGGTATATATATTTTTATGTGCACTGTGATAAATAGGTAGAATCATATGTACATACATATATTGGATAGATGTTTGTCAATTTAACTTAATTAATTTATTATAATTTCTATTTTTTAGAAGTTTCTCTCACTATGTCATCATTATGAGGAGGTCAACATTCTCCCGGTGGCCAAGAAGCCCAATCAACCAATGAAATTGGGCATGATGGTACTCAACCATCTCTAGGTGGTCATTAATATCAATCAAAACATCATGATCCTCATCATTTTGGTAAATTTTATAATTTAGTTATCTTTATGTTAAAACAAATTTGTACAAGTAAACAAATTGAATGGACATATACATGTACATGTCTATCTTGCATTTGTAGAAATACATTTGAGCATGTTTTATATTCATAGATAATTATATTGAAGAAGAGGGTGAAAATGTTGATCGAAGTAAATGTAGGTGAAGCAGGGCAATTCAAGAAGAAGACCATGTGCCAACTACCACCTATCCATCTGATATTCCTTATGAGCTTCATTCAGAAACAAATTTCCAATAATGTATGTTGTAGAGGTGCTTAAATAATTTTTGAAAATTGAAGGAAGACCTTGTGAGTTTGGAACTCCCTAGAGAGAGTCTACAAAGCCTGGAAATAGTTGTTCACTTTATAAGAGCCTTGTGCCAACAACTGATTTCTTTATAGATGGGGACGACGTAAGTAGAAGGGTTACAAAATAACATGTCAAATCTATGTTTAATTTCAAAGAAGAGCTCAAAAGAAATATGCTCAAGGTGAAATGTTTTAAGCACCGTGGTAAAGGCCACCATTTGTATGATAGGTTACTTGCAGCATATGGAAAGATTCCATGGAATGATGAGGTTCCACATTTTTTGCAAAATTATTTTATGAATAATTCTTTTTGGGTATGAGACCTGATTACACTAATATTCCATTTGAATTTAATGGTAGTGGGAAAGGTTGAACATATCAACATAAGGGTGCATTAAGGGATATTGAATTTCCTCATCCTGCACCAAATTTGGTACCTCAACCTCCATGTATGATAAATTTATGGTCAGAGATGGATGCCATTTCTCAAATTGTTCAAGAAGAAGGGGATGCCATTATAGACAACCTACAAACTGCATTGATTGGAATTGATGTCGGTCTAAATCAACAAAGAGAACGAGTTGGTGCACATGCTAATTTTATATATAAAATAGATTGGGAGATATATAATATGAATATTGAAGAGGTTAAATCATATAAAAATGGTTGTCGTGATGGTTGGAAAGACCTAATTAGTTGTGAGGAAGAGGGCATGGGATCAATATGTGTTAATGGTTACGGTGGATATTTTAATGTAATGTAAATTGTATGTGTTAATATTGATTCACATACATGTGGTTAATTGTTGCAGGTATAATCAAACACAAATGTATCATATGTTCACCATTTGTTGTTAAGTCTTTCGCTAAAGGAAAAATTTGATAATATACAGTCCCAGGTTCAGCTTCCAATAAATATATGTTTAGAGATGTTAGTTTTTTTTATAAGAGTTTATGTCCATACTATTATTCTACTTTTACTATATCAGTGTTGTGAATACATATTTTAAAAATAAATAATTACATATATGATTAAATGTTAAGAGATTATGATTCCATTGGGATTTTTCGACATACCGCCGCCCTCTTCCTCCATATTAGTAGATGTGTCAAATATTCGCTTGTCCCAAGTATTGAATATTTCACTTTTGTTTTTTTATAAATTGAAGCAAGTTTCATTAATAAATAAGAGCTCTATCTTACAGTTTTAAAATTTTCGAATTTTAGGATTGTGGAGATAGTTTTTGTTCTCAGACGTCTTTAGTGATCAAGTCAGTGGCGGTAATAATGTCATTTAAAAATTTTGAAAAAGGGGTTTAACAATTTTTTAAGTATTGCAAGTTTATGTATTTTCATCTGCAATTTTAAATTTTTAATATATACATGTACATGTATATTACACGGCATCCATGAGGGAACAATATAAACAAACACCATGAGGTATTGCATGAATTTGAAACTTGAGTCAATTATAAGGATTGAATTGTCTAGACAATTTGAAGAAGTTGATACTTGATTTTTTTAATATTGCGAGTTTATGCATTTCCATGTGCAATTTTAATATTTGATATATACAAAAATTTAATATTTAATATTTGATATTAGGTATTTAAAGTAAATAAGTTCCTGGATACCTTGATGGAGGAGCCACTAGAGGACATGATAGATTCATATATTTCAGAAAGAGTTCTCTTTGATGCCAATTTGCTATGAGAGGCTTTGATTATAGGTGAGCTTAATAAGGCGATTGATATGTAAAGTTTAGCATATTTTAAAGAAAAATCTTTTTTATGAATTCATCTCTTGATGCATATTTTTATTTGAGAACATTTATATATATTTACTTATAATGATATAAAATAATATTTTAAAAGAACTATTTATTATGAATTGATCTCTAATATGCTAATTTTGGAGTTTATGTACACTTTTCATTCAATGATTCTTATAATCACATTATAAAACATGGTAGAATTTTCATGATGCATGCTTTGATTCTTATAGGTTTTGTATATCTAAGTTGATCAATATGAAGAAATCAAAGTAAATTTTAATTTAGTTGGTACATTTTGCATGATGATTATGATAATGTTAATAGATGATTCTTAGGTTTTTCTCAAAGTTGTTTTTCCAAGTTATTTAATTAATAACTTAAAATTACAAATTACAAAACATTGTACATTTTGCATTTGAATGAATCATATAATGGTATATATGTCTAAAATAATCATAACCTAAAACTTCATTATAAAATATGGTATACATTTTGCATTCATGAATAGATCATCATCTTGTATAAAAGAGCTACTATGGACATGTGTTGATACTTAAATTTTAATATAACGTTGGTACCCAACTTTTGACATCCTTTGTAATAACCTTTGTAATAGTTACATATTCTCCATACCATGTTTTCAAGTGATGTTTGTTTCAATGGTGTTGCATGGGCTATTTTGGATTTCATTATAACCCACCAAATTTTTCATGGATCAAACTTTGCTTTGTTGCTCTAGTTAACTTCCAACTTTTTTTTGATGTAAGGTTTCAAGTTATAGTGTGTGAGTTTAATCAATAATAAACATTATTTAAAACATGTTACATTTTGCATGATGCATTGTTTTATGCTTAAAGGTTTTACGTTTAGGTTGGTGAATATGGAGAAATGTTTGTAAATTTGTAAAATTACAAAAATTGCAAATTACAAAACATGATACATTTTGCATTTATGAATCTTATAGTGGTGTATATGTCTAAAACAATCATATGACCTAAAAATGTATTAAATTCCATGTGTGGAGCATGCAATGTTATTTTTCATCGGCTTTGTATTGCACTACATGTAAAAGATAAACACAATAAAATGATTTTTTTAATAATAGTTGTAGTCATAATAATTATGTTTATGATAAATTGATTTTAATAAATTAAATAATATTATAAGGATGAGTATAGAAATAATTTGAGTAAAGGTAGGAGATCATCCATAAAAAAGAAAAAAAATCAATCCAACACGATAGTTTTACAATAAACAATAAACAAGAAATTTTTGATATGCTACATCCTTACATTATAGTCTTATTTGGGATATTTTAATTTCATTTTAACTTAACAAAAAGGAACCATATTAATGAAAAAAAAATTCCATACTTAGTACTCGCGACAATAGAAAACTTAAGAGTGCATAAAAGGAAATGCTAAAAATCTACTTGAACTCTTTCTCAAAGATGAACACAAGGAGAAACACTGTTGGAAAATTCAATTAAAAAAATTCTAATGGAATTTTGTCCTTAATGATCCATTAATGGTCATCTTTTGACATTATCCATTCTTTAACTTTCGATTTTTTTCTTGCTTGAACTTCTATCAAATTTGTGTGTATTGCACACACCAAGTGACTATATTGACAACTTATGACATCAGGCTGATAGTCTTTAAATTAAACATGATTCTCAGTTTGATGAGTTTCCTAGAAAAAATAACCTTTTAGTATAATATACTCTCTTTCATATATAAAACCTTTACAATTATAGTCTTCCAATAACTTTATCTTTCATTCACTGCACCACACCAAATAATACTTGATATTTTCTATGTTTCTAATGGGTGAAACTATAACAAAAAACATATCCTAAACAATAAAAAAAGTGTAAAATTCAGATCATAATTAACAAGAAATTAGTTTATCAACATGTAATTTATTCTATTATCTAGTTAGATCTATATTTTAATATTATCTAGATACTATACGAATGATTTTAAAAACATAAAACACACACACAACACACACACACACACATATATATATATATATCCTTTAAAAGCAATTGAAATGTTACCTTCTCTAACAACATCATAAACTCGATCACCTTCAGATGAAACTATAGATTCCTCTGAATCCATTTGTTCGAAGCTTGCAATTGCCATTTTCCACTTTGTATTAAGCTATGTATGTTTCCAAGATTTTACATACATATTGTTTTCACAAACATCAATGAATTGTGTGTCCTCTATGCGAGCAGTAAAAAAATGAGATTCTCTTCTTTGATCAAATGAAAACGTAGTTTGATACTCTTTTGTTTTAATTGAATGAAATTTTCAAGTCCCATTTATTGTTTCAGCTTCATATGTAACCAATCTATCTATATCATGGACTCCAATATGCCAAAAAACATATAGTAAATTCAAACAAGAATTTGAATATGTTATATAGAATAGAATTTAGATGTCAAAGATAATCATTGATCAATTATTTAAACTATATAACTTATAAATATTTAAAGTTAGAAAACTAATAAAAATTATCATATATTAAAAATGTATATAAGTTAATATATGTGTGCATACCTACGTACCTCCCTTGATGGGTTAGTCTCATAGATTCATCCATAAATGTACCATTGAACATATTGTTCAACTGAGATAGGTTAGTTTGCAGATTGGTCCATTTGATATCTTTGAATTTCTCATTTATACATTCCCCTACACCATCATGTTCTCCTTTTCCATGACCAGTCTCAACAAATTCCAGCAATGTTTAATGTTGGTTTTCATATGAAGACGAGACAACCAAAAGAATGATCATGATGATTTGAATTAACCTGCGCATTCATCTGACCATATCCAATGTTCGTTGAATTTTATTCCATGACCTTTCAATGATTCATAAATCTTATCAAAGCAATGGTGTATAAAATGTGTATCATGTGTATGATCATTGCTGATATAAAAATGATATTATTTAATAACATGTTGATTATCACTGGAGCTTTCTATATGTTCAACATTTTGTTCATCATGTCTATATAGAACATGAAAGGCATAAAGACTTAGTCAGAATGATATTATTCTCTCCGTATTTCATTTGGTGCAACAAATCTGTAAGTTTCTCCAAAATCAACTATTGACAAAATGGTCTCTGGTGGAAAAAAATTACGAGAGCTTTTGAGATGCAGATTCTTCCATCAAGCTCTATTAGAACTCTTGGTGTATTTATAAATTTTTGTCTCAAACTTCTTCAAAAATTGTATCACAAAAATTTCTTCTTCTTGTAAATAAATCCTTTTAGCATTTGTATCACTACTTGAATGAATCGATGTATGAATATATTCACATCTATTCCATTTCACTTTTATGTTGGACAATGATTGGTCATGAATATCAATAGGATTTTTGTTGGGAAAAAAAATTCAAATTTCCACAATGATCACATTTTTTACCACCAACACATTTATTTTAGTAAAATAATTCATGATTTTCTCTTCCACATAGAATTTGGGATATGAAATCATGGATAGTGGAAGGAGGAGGTGAATTTTCCGAAAAATTTTACCAAAATTAAGGAAAGTGTCATAATATAATTAAAATTCCACATGATATCGACAATAACATGTGTCACATACAATGATTGGTTTAACATACCATGGTTTTGATGCACAAAAGTACTGATTGAGACATTAATTTCATGATTCGTCTATGAAATTATTGAACAACTCTATCTAGGTGGTGTCAAAGATATGATTTTCATGTTCTTCACACTGATTTTTTGTTATTCTTCACTGCATCACATCCCTCACTTTTTGTGAAACATGTGAATTTTTCATCCAATTTTAATATATTATTTTTTTAACATCTTCTCCAAGTTTATATTTGTATGGTTGCCAACAAATATTTTCCAACAAACAATCCCATTATTTACATCTATTTTCAATCAAATTTCCTATGCTTGTGCAATGTTTTTCGTGAGGTCTCTAATGCTTTTTTGAATGCGTTGAAATTACATTGCAAAATATTTTTCGAATTTTTTCATCAAATAAAAATTAAATTCCACAATACAATATTAAATTTTAAATATCATGTATAATATTTACATTTTCATAGCTTGTTCAAATTCTTATTGAGATTGATTTGCCCTTTCAATAGTTAAGAATTATTCTTTCTTTCTTTTGTAATAGCTTCTTGAGTATTCTATATGAGCCTCAATGTCTCTTATTCGATCATACGTTTTGTTGAAATTTATTTTATTTCCCATGATAATTCAATCTACGTATATTTTTAAAATGAAACCCACAAAAGTCAATTTCAAAACCTAGCCAAAAATACTCATTTTCAAATTCTAGAGAAAAAAAAAACCATTCACTTTTTAAACAGAGCCTAAGAACTCACTTTCAAAATTCATCCCAAAAAAATCGGTTTCGAAATTCAACCCGAAAAACTCACTTTCAAAATTCAGCCCAAAGCACTTACTTTCAATTCTCAACCCAAAAAATTCACTTTAAAAATCTAGCCAATTTTTTTTTTTTGTCCAAAAACTAGATGCGAAGAAGTTTGGAATTCAAAAGTTGCATATGAGTAAGATGAGTGCAAAAATAATGTTTCAGTTGAGTTTATTTATAGCTTTGAGTCGAAACAATTATATTGAAGGGTAACACCATTTTAATTTTTAGCGACAAAAAATATGGACAGGGATTTCTACAAAACGTTTTAAAATTGCTCAACTGAAATTTTAGAAATTTTCGGTTGAAAAAATCCTATTTATTTAAGTTCCATTAACAAAAAAGAAAAATTCAGATGAAATTTCTTTTGGTTCGACAAAACTATTTTATTTGGTAGAAAACCTATAACGCCACAACAACTTAGCTATGGTCACCTTTCTCCAACTTTGGAATCCCTAAAGTCCATCAAATATAGTGTTTTACTTTCGAAATCAATACCAGCATTTATAGAATTGAATCTAACTTCAACACATATAAATTTCATGGAATTTCGTAGTTATTTGATAATTTTAACTAATTTTCTAGTAAAATGTGTGCACAAAATTTATGAAGGTCATTATGATTTACTAGAATCAAAATTTTGTAACTCCAAAATAAACTGTGAAAAAATATGGAAAAGTTATGGTGAATTACATTCGTTTATCTTCTTTAATGGATAGATTTTTGATTTTTAGTTTTTAACTAATATGTTGAGAAACGTGGCGCTATGTTAAACATCTTCAAAATATGTAGTTTTTTCATATTGGTTCAATTTAATAAATTTCTAGTAATTATGATGTGCATCTATTGGTTTCGTCAATATAGGCATATCAAAGTAGAGTATGTCGAGATTTTTGCAACACCTTTTTTTTTCAAAAACTCAAGGTTAAGGAAGAATACAATATTGCCAAAAAACATGACTTTTTATGAATCCATTGATTTTTAAAGAACACACGGTCAAAAAATTGCTAAGTTGACATATTGAATGTGAATAAAAAAATTATAGAAAATAAGCAATAGAAAGCTAAACAAAATTTTGATAAGTTTTTTATTTTACTTTAAAATGAAATTCTAAACATAAAATTGTTTTCCCTTTCTGAAAGTTTAAAAAACTTCTAAAAGTGATATTTTTTTTCTAAAAAAAAAAGGCATCTAATATGATAATGATAGAAGACCCCTCTAGTGACCTAGTTTGTATGCCTACGAATTTCCTTTGATATTTGTATGGTGGTGACCTTTCCTTTCTTAAGCTCCACTCGGTATGTGAAAAACAAAACTCCACACGCACACCTCAAAAGCCCTTGGTGGAAGACCTTTTCTCTTTTAAAATGAAATAGCTCCCAAATCTAAGATAATGTTGTGAGAAGTATTTCTTGTTTAAATATGGCTCCATATAAAACAATTTATAATACCTTACACACCTTGTTATATAGAAGCCCCTCTCCTTTATATATCTTATAAATTTAAATGCCTTCTATCATAATGAAATTTGAATGCCATCTTGGCATTAGGTAAAGTAATCAACATAAACCCTCATTGGTTTTCCATTCCATTTTAGATTTTCATAAGCATATATCAATTGAAATTGTTCAGGGTCCACTTAAAAGACACTTCCAAAGTTCATTGTTTAACTTTATCTGATTAGGGAGCTAAAGCTGCCACCCTCCATATGTTGTCCAACGATACTAGGCTTGACCTCTGACTACTCAAGATTATCTAGTCAACTCGTTCAACTTTACTTTTTGTTAAACTCACACAAAGCCTAAAAGCTCTGAGCTCAGAATGATATATGTGATTGGTCGGCCTCTCATTTGGTCAAAAATTTAAACCTTGTTGATATCCATTATTATACTTCAATTCTATTACAAAATTCCTCTAGGACCTAATCCCTTCTCCTCTCTAAATTCATATTGTGATATCAGTGATTCCTTAACACTTTAAACTCAAATTTCAAGGAACACCCATTATAACAGTGTGCAACCCAAGGATTTGGACTCTACTCTTTCCACAGAGTTAACAATAGAGTCATAAATATATTTGGGGGCTCTCTTTCCTAATTAAATAATGACTATATGTGGACACACAATGAGGACCTACAAACAAATAGCTTCTTCTCCATTGATTCTTCAACAATACACAGGGTCAATATGAATTCATGCTTTCACACCGAGTTCTCGTATTAATAAAATTAGGATGAAAATAAAGTATGAAAAATACTCACACACATACTCAGAGATATTTCTTAATCTCATAATCATTCAACCTTACATTATCCAACAAACTATCTACACAATATTTACAGATTACCTATTTGAATTCCTTATAAAAAATAAATTCCTAGGGAACTTCTCCCCTTTTCTACAGAATACCTTATGTACACTAACAATGTTAAGAAAAAAATTTCTATAGACAAAGAGAAAATTGGACATTTCTCGAGCATTTTAAAATTTCCTAATAGTTAACCTAGCACTTCTTATTTTTACATAAGCCCATCTAGGTAAAATATCCTAATAGCTAAATGTCTTAGAACTATGACACCTTGTCTTACATCAAATTTTCCTAACTTCAGATTTATGCATAACAACAAACAAAAATTATTCTTCTAAAATATTTGTGGCTCCATTGAGTCATTAACAAATGGTTCACCTAGGCTAATGCTCCTGCACCACATCACATTAAAAATTGAATTTATAAAAATTATAAAATAGGTTGAACTAAAATGGAAAACACATATATATGTAGTTGTATGTATTATCCAGGATTTAATAAAATTAAAAATGAGAATATTTTTGTATACATAGATGTGAATATATATATATACATACACACACACACACACACACACACACACACACACACACACACACACACACACACACATATATATATAGATATAATATTATAAAGAATTGGCATAGATCTATCTTAGCATTTGATGTACCACATTAATAGGAATCAAATTTCTTGGGATGAAAACCTTTTCGAAATAATTTCACCCGAAAAAAGGTTTGCGTCTTAAGAGACTTGATTCCTCCCATCGCTTGCTAGATTTAGAGTTAAGATGGATCTATACTAGTTTAATATGCATGCAAATTATATCTATGGATAAAATAGAGAACAAATAAAATAATCATTCACAAACTAGCATAACAGAAAATATAATCTAAAAAACCCTTTCGAGAGAAATCCCACTAGAAGCTAAGGCTACATTGCTCTCTTTCTTTGAATGGAAATAGTTGCATGTACAAATGAGTGGGGCCTATGACCCATGGGCTGTTATAGTTCCTAAATTCTCTATTTTTTATCTGTCTCCCTATACACTATTGGCTACTTCCCACATCCAAAAATCCACTCGAATAAAATGGAACACATTTTCCTCCTAGTGGCTTGATTATAACATAGCTTGATATCCTACTAGTGGTTAAGTTTGACTCCATTAATTCTTATTAAGAGTTATAATATTAACTCTCTAGAGTCATCTTCGTCATTAATCACATCACTAGTCTATTTTAGATGAATAATGGGGCTTGACATGACATACTCTCAAAACATGGTGGTTAAAATAGGAAGGTAAACTACTAGGTTAAACAATTTTTTCATACATACTCTAATTAAGGTAATTCTTATGCCATTCAAAAGGTACGTATGAGTAGAAAAGAGCAAGGGTGTATGGAACATAGGGGATAAATTATTACCCCCCCTGAAAATATCATTTTATTCCTCAAAGTACTACTAGAAGGTTTCAAACCTTAATCTTCCAAACTGGGAATCCATGATAAAAATGATCATATGAGTTGATTTCTCCTTGTTTCCACTATGGAAGCACCTTTATAGATGAAAAATAATATAATAATCCAAATCAGAGAATACCTACCCATTTTGGGAACATTTTGGTCCCGAAAAAGTCCTACTAATAGAGGTGAGTGATGGAAATAATATTGAGAGGGGGGCAGGGGGCGTGGCAGGGGGGGTGTGTGGTCGAATCAATATTTGTAGATCAACATTTTTCATTTCCATAAATAGATTTTTATATGCTACTTCAGCTAAGTGAACCTGCGTGTACACACAACTATACTTAAAGCAACGAGTGTATATGCAAGGAACTTTTCATTTGCCCATTTTATCATGAATTGAACTTTAACCAGTATATCAGAGATTAATTAGACAGTGTAGTAAAAGCAGAATAAAGCATTACACATAAGCAACATACATGAACACCAAGATATAAGGTTGAAATCCAATGTGGGTAAAAACCACCTGCTACTGTCATCTCTATCTTCTTTTAATAATAAGAAAATATGTTTACAATCTTGTACTGGTGTAGACTTGTACCAGTACGTAGGCTTCTACCTACAAAAGGTGGCAACCTTCTCTCATTGTCTAGCTTCTTCAGGAAGTGAGCTATAGACCCCTAGCTCTTGTACTGGCCAATATGTTTACTAGTACGTAGGTGCCACCCTACTCCACTCTTCTACTAGGGACCATGTTTCATGAATTTTTAGACTGGATACTCCTGGAACACAACACCACAATGTGAAGTCCATGATTCATTCAATTTTCATACTAGACCCATCAACAACATCATATCTGTAATACAATCGTCAAGTACATCAACCAATCATTGAACCTGAATTATCATAACCTGAATCATATCATTTAGAATATTGTCACTAGAACACAAATCAGAACTCAAAACTTTGTAACAGAGACGAAAAATAACTAAAACATTTTCACAAGGTATACGCTACTTCCTTGTGTCGAACCTGCGTGTGTACGTGATTTTATCAAAGCCAACCAACGTATATATCTGTAAATATTAATTCAAAATTTTGCAGCTATTCCATACTTCAGTTACACCCAGATCATAACATTTATAGAATAATACATGCATCAGTATTCAAATCTAGAATATATATGATCAAAATCATATAATGATGATTCATTTTAAGCCTTAATATCTCAATCCATCATTAGATCTAAACCCTTGTCAACTGCTAAGGTTCATCCTTGGTTCAAATCCAGCAATGCACCATAAGCCAATAACCTGCATACTAGATCTCAAACATCATCAGACATTCGATACTTGAACACCTTGACCTAGTGATATTCTCCTCATTATATAATTTTAGGCCTTTCTCAATACCATGGTCCAAAAGCACTTAGGTCGAAATACCTAGGGTCAATACCTCAGACCAAATACCTTGGACCAATACCATGGATCAAAATACAATGGACCAAATACCTTGGACCAAAAATTGAGTTTTCCAAGATATACGAACTTTTCTTTCTGTGAATGTGCATGTGTACATATATGCTACTTGTGTTCATTGAACCTACATGTATATGCAACTTGGTCAAGGTGAACTTGAATATACCTTCCTTTCATCATTCTTTGAAGTCTGATGTGTAATTATTTGTTGTTAACCTGATGTGATGTGATATTTCATCTGAGTGAGTTTCCATCAAGGACAACACCTGTATCATATTGCAAACAACCTCTCCCTTTGGACTTGATGGCAACAACAATTCCAAGTCACTCTCCCCCTTTGAAATCAAGCGCAAAGGATCATGCTTCCCCTTTGACATACATTATGGTGGTCATGCTACCCCTGAGTACATGCTAAATTCTCTGATATGCTAAAATGTATTGATTGACCTCCCATGATTGAGTCCATGCTCCGCCTGAGCTCAAGAAAAATCTACAAAAAGATCACTCTGTAACTCAACTATCTGATGATGACCTTCCTATCGCCAATGATTCATACATACATCCATCTCCCAACCAAGTGGGGATATACCAATTGTTTATACATGACAAGAAATGTTACATCATTCATCCCATGTAAAGTGGGGATATACATTACATCGTTTATCCAAGAGGACCCATTAAAATGTATGAGAAGACGTATCTCACCCTAGACTTTTACATGAATTGAGCAGCCAATGGTATAAATATCTGAAGCCATCATTGGACTTAGCAACCATAATGCCAACACTTATGAATGTACGTGAAGGCAAATGCTCCCCCTGAACTGGTGCTACCTGTGCATTGTTAACGGATCAAATATGAAGGCATCTTTGTTAGTCAGATAAAATTAATGAACAGAGCATATTATCAATATCAGTCTGAGCACCCTTATCAGAGCCTACCCCACTATTTTTTCCTCCCTAAAAAACATATACGCTCCTTGACCCACAGAAACCTGCGTGTGTACATGACTTCACTTTAGGAAACACGCGTATAACCACCTTTCTCTGAAAAGTTTTATTTAATAGCAGGATGATGCAACAACTACTCCTAGCCTTTGTCTGGGATATTCAAATCTCTCTCTGGGTAGTGGTTTAATGAATATATCAACAACTTGTTCTTTGGAGGGAACATATTCCAATTTGACCTTTTGTTCAAGCACTTGTTCACATAGAAAATGGTATTTGATGGGTATGTGCTTGGTCTTGGAGTGCATGACTGGATTCTTTGAAATATTGATGGCACTTGTATTATCACATAGAATGGGGATGAGTGGAGTGCATGTGATTTGAATGTCTTTCATTGTTTGCATCATCCAAAGTAGTTGTGTGCAGCAAGATGCAGTAGCCACATATTTTGCTTCAGATGTAGATAATGCAATTGAACTTTGTTTCTTAGTGAACCATGACACTAACCTAGAACCCATATAGGATGCACCACCACTAGTGCTTTTTCTGTCATTAACACTTCATGCCCAATCCGCATTTGTATATGCATGAAGATTAAGATCTATATCTCTAGGATACCATAAACCAAAGTTCTATGTTCCTTGAAGCTATTTGAAAAAACCTTTTAACTGCCTGAAGGTGTGATTCCTTTGGATTTGTTTGGAATCTTCCAACTATTCCTACTGCATCCATGATGCCACGTTAGGTAACTATTTGATAAAGCAGACTACCAATCATGGATTTGTAAGTTGTTTGATGTATTGTTATTGATTCATCATTTGAGCTGAGACTACATCCTCTTACCATTGTGCTACATACAGGTTTAAAATCTTCCATGCTGTGCCTTTTCAAGATCTATTTGAGATATTTGGTTTGTGAAAGAAAAATACCATCTTTATTCTGTTGAACTTGTAGACCAAGAAAATATGTAAGTTAACCAATCAAGGACATTTCAAATTCCTGCTGCATTACAAAAGAAAAATTCCAACTCATAGATTCTTCATTGATACCAAAAATGATATCATCAACATAAACAACAATAATTAACAATTTATCAGTGTCAATCCTTGTATATAGATTGCTATCTGCTAAACCTTTTGGAAAACCTTGTTGATGTAGATATTTGTCAAGATGGTAATACCAAGCCCTTGGAGCCCATTTCAAACCATAAAGAGCCCTTTTTAGTCTGCAAACAAGTTTTCCATCATTTCCAACAATGAATCCTTCTGGTTCTTCAATGTAAACTTCTTCTTCTAAATATTCATTAAGGAAAGCAGATTTTACATCCATTTGGTATGCTTTGAATTTCTGAAAGCTAGAAAGAGCAAGAAACGTCCTTATGGCTTCAAGTCTAGCAACAGGTGAAAAATTTTCTTCAAAATCTATACCTTGTTGTTGAGCATACCCTTTACAAACAAGTCTATACTTATTTCTAATGACTTCTCCATTTTCATTCAGCTTGTTTTCGAATATCCATTTACTTCTTATAATATTTTTATCATGAGGTCTAGGAACTAATTACCAAGTATTATTCTTTTCAATTTTCTCTAGTTCCTCATCCATGGCCTTGACCCAACATTCATCTTTGCATGATTCATTTACATTTTGAGGATTGCTAGAGGATAGTAATGATACACAGTTTGAGGATTCTGTAATAGTTCTTCTTGTCTGTACACTCCCTCTTTTTCCCCTAAAATTTGAGTTTCTGGATGATTTTTCTTAACATACCTAGACTAAGTCTTTTCTTCTATCATTATCTTTTATTCTGTTGCTTCATTGGTTTCATCTTCAATATCATTGTGATTTGATGTGGGAAAATACTCCCCATTTTCTTCATTGTCACATTCTTATGTTTTTGTTTGTTTTGGATTTTTGCATGCTTCATCAACTACAACATCAATACTTTCAACAATTTTCCCAAGTCTTTTATTATAACATTTATATATTTTACTTCAGGAAGAGTAACCAAGAAGAATACCTTCATTTGCTCTGGGATCAAACTTAACAAGTTTTTCATCAATTCCTTTGATATAACATTTTCTTCCAAAAACTTTAAAGTATTTTATAGTAGGATTCTTACCATACCAAAGTTCATGTGGAGTTTGAGTGTTGTTTACCCGAACATTTGCTTGGTTGAGAATAATTATGGCGGTGAATGCACCTTCACCCTAGAAGGTTGCAGGATTTCCAGATTCATCTAGCATAGCTCAAGAAATTTTTTGAACAGTATTGTTCATTCTTTCTACCCATCCATTTTTTTGAGGAGTCATTGCGGTGGAGAACTGCCTTTTTATTCCACGTTGTTCACAAAACTCAAAGAATTCATCAGAGGTAAATTCCCCTCGTCGATCAGATACGAGGCATTTGATTTTGCAATCTAATTCATTTTCAACCAAGGATTTGAAGGCTTTGAACTTTTCAAATGCTACATCTTTATGATTTAGAAGACCTATCCAACACATTCTAGAAAAATCATCAATGAACAAAATGAAGTATTCTTCTCCATGAGGTGACTTTTCCTTGATGGTCCACATAAATCACTATGGACAAGTTTAAGATGCTTACTAGCTGACCCTTCCTTTTCAATGAAGTGAGCTTTGGTTTGCTTACCAAATTGACATGGTTTGCATATTCTATTTTCTGGGATGTTGATATCTATAAGATCATGAACAACTTAGAATCTGTATGCTTCTCTTATTTGAGAAAACCTTCGATGTCCCAATCCTCTATAACATAGCCATTTTTCATAGTTTTTCTTAGATAGCACTATTTTTGCCCTCCCTTGAATATGTATAAGTTGTTTGGTGTTCTTGTGCCTTTGATCATGGTTTCTCCTATATCGAGCTCACAAACAACACATCCATTTGATCAAAACACCACTTCATTTCCTTGATCACCCATTTGATTGACACCCAACAGGTTATGCTTTAGACCGTCTACATACATAACATTCCCATCTTTAACCTTTTCTTTCAAGAAAAAAAAGCCTTTACCTTTTATGACAGTAGGGGTGTTGTTTCCAAATGAGACATTCCTTTCCTTTTCTAAGACATTATATGAGTGAAGTTTTTCTTTGTCACCTGTCATGTGTTTTGAGCATCTGTTGTCGATATACCACTGATTTCTTTCTCCTTCTACATACAAGGGTATACTACATCTTTCTGTTTGATGTTCTTTCCTTCTCCATATCTTGGGATTTGATGGAGCTTTCTTCTTTTGAGATGTTTGCGGAAATTTGCTCCTGCATTTAGATTCTTCATGGAAACGTTGTTACAGATTGAGCATTATATTTCCTTTTCAAGAAGATAAAAGTTATTATAGGAACTTTTATTGATCCCTGTCACATTCCTTTGATTTCGTGCCTCTCTCGTCATGACGGTTTTGTAAGTAACACATTGAGAAACTTTGTGTCCAAAATTATGACATGAGAAACATTGAACATTAAAGAATTTCCTGCAATTACCAAATCTATTGACCTGTTGACTATAGTTTCTATTGATATTCATATTTAAAGCAAATTGATTATGATTTACCTAAGGTTGGTTATAGCTTCCGTTCATCCTTAAAGCGAATTGAACGTGATTTACCTGGTGATCTGCTTTATGCCTTTCCTTACAAATGTCATACTATTCACTATTCTTTGTTGCATCAAGATAGCTTTTAGTGCAGGTTGACGACTTCTATGATTGAGATGCTTCTTTAGTATATCCAAGACCCGTCTTTATCAAAGGAGAACCCTGCACTTTGATAATTTCATTTAAGGCTTCTAATCCTTTAGCAAATCTAAGATTGAGAGATTTTGCTTTCTCAAGATCCTTTCTTAGACCCACAATTTCACATTCTATTTTTTCATTGTGTTTTTCTCTTTCAACAAGTTGGTATGTCAGGGTATCTATATTCCTATTCTTTTCTTCTAAAGAGATTTTGAGTTTGAAGATTTCCTCATGAAGGTCATATTCTTCCAAAGCATCCCAAAAATTATCATTTGCATAAGCCATTAGAAGTCTATAGTCACTACTATTTTCATCTTCATCACTATTTGATGACCCATCACTATCTTCATGAGTATAGTAACTCTTTTTACTTACACTTTTTCTATTCAATTTTGCAGATTCCTTCCCTTCATCATATTTATCTTTAGAAGGACATTTGGTAGCATAATGGCCGGCTCTACCATAGGAAAAACATTTGAAGGGTAGTTTACCTTTAAATCTTCCGGAACCCCATTGAAGCTTCTTGACAAAGTTTACCTCATCTTCTTCTTTTGAAGTATGTCCTGGTTCATTGATTTCTTCCTTTCATTTTGCTGAAGCTTTAAATGTGGCTTCTCTTGTATTTTATGGGTCTCCTTTTCTCATCTCAAAGTCATTTAACATTCCATGAAGCTGTGTCATATCGATAGTCTGTAGATCGTGTTTTTCTTCTTTGGCAAGTAATTTCTTAACTAAGGTAGCTTCCTTTATCGCTTCACCCATATTCTTCGTATAATTAGCAACCTCATCTATAAGTAAGAAGTAACTAGTTATACTTTCATCATTGTCCATCTGAAGAGTTTCATATTGAATTTCGAGAGTTTGCAGTTTAGCATGTTTTAACTGACAGTCTCCTCCATAGCTTCGAATGATTTTGTTCGATATTTCTTTGGCTGATTTGACCTACATAACTTTGACAAACTTTAATTGTGATAGACTTCCTAATAATGTATTGACAGCCATGGAATTTGTTTCATATTGCTTTTTACCAACCGTATCTATAGGAACTGCTAATGGAAATGTATATCCTCCTTCCAAAATTTCCCAGACATCTGTTCCAAGTGATGTAGATAGGTTGTGGTCTTATCTTCCAATAAACAAAGTTTCTCCCATCAAATATTGGCGATCTGATGGATCTTACCTTTCTTGATTACCTGCGTGTGTGTTGATCTCCCTTCACGATTCAAGTTGCTTCTTTAAAGACTTGCTCTCATACAAATTGTAGGAAATAATACTGAAGACAGGGGGTGAATCATATTGTGAATCAACAATTTTTACCATGAACGGATTTATATACGCTACTTCAGCTAAGTGAATCAACGTGTACACGCAACTGTACTTAAAGCAACCAACGTAAATGCCAAGAACTTTTGATTTACCCAACTTATCATGCATTGAACTTTAACCAATATATCATAAATTAATTAGAAGGTGTAGTAAAAGAAGAATAAATCATTACACATCAGCAACACACATGAACACCAAGATATAAGGTGGAAACCCAATGTGGGTAAAATACACCTGTTGTTTTCATCTCTCTCCTCTTTTAATACTAAGAAAATCCATTTACAATCTTGTTCTGGTGCAAAACGTATACCAGTATGCAGGCCTCTACCTGAAGAAGGCTGCAACATTTTCTTGTTTTCCAGCTTCAACTGCAAGGGAGATATAATGCCCTAGATCTTGTAATAACTAATATGTTTACTAGTATGTAGGTGCCATCCTACTCCACTCTTCTACCAGGGATCATGTTTCAAGAATTTTCAGATTGGACCCATCAACAACATCATATCTGTAATACAATCGTCAAGTACATCAACCAATCACTGAAACTCAATTATCATAACATGAATCTGATCATTCAGAATACTGTCACCAGAATATAGTCACCAGAACCCAAATCAAAACTCATAACTCTATAACAACAACCAGAAACAACTAAAACATTCTTCACAAGGTATACGCTACTTCCCTGTGTCGAACCTGTATGTGTGCATGCTTTTATCAAAGCCAACCAATGTATACATCTGTAAATATTAATTCATAATTTTGCATTTATTCCAGACTTCAGTTATACCCAGATCATAACATTTACAGAATAATACATGTGTCAATATTCAGATCTAGAATATACATGATCAAAAAAATATAATGATGATTCATTTTAAGCCTTAAGATCCCCATCCATCATTAGATATAATCCCTCATCAACCACTAAGGTTCATCCTTGGTTGAAATCCAGCAATGCACCATAGGCCAGTAACCTACATACCATATCTCACACTTCATCAAATATTTGATACTTGCCCACCTTGGCCTAATGATCTTCTCCTCCTTATACAATTCTAGGCCTTTCTCAATACCATGGTCCAAAACCACTTAGGACCAATACCTTGGACCAAATACGTAGGGTCAATACCTCAGACCAAATACCTTGGACCAATACCATGGATCAAAATACCATGGACTAAATAACTCACACCAAAAACTGAGTTTTCCAAGATATACACGCTTTTCTTTCTATGAAAGTGCATGTCTACGTATACGCTACTTATGTTCAACGAACTTTCATGTATACGTAACATGGTCAAGGTGAACCTATGTATACCTTCCTTTCTTCATTCTTTGAAGTCTGATCTATAATTCTTTGTTGTTAACATGTTGTACTGTGATCTTTCATCTGAGTGAGTTACCATCAAGGACAACACCTGTATCATAATGTCAAGAGTGAGGAAATTTTTCCTCCACCTCTCACATGTATGATTTATCCTTCCCTTGAAATTTTCCTTGAAACCTAATTTTCCAAAGCTCATGTTACCCTTGTATTATAGTTCTAGGCCTTTCCTACAAAATTTCATCCTCAACAAATTTTTCTGAGCATCTTCCACCCAATACTTTGTAGAATATAGGACATGTTCCTCTTTGGATCTATCATGGCAGCCTCATAGATCTTCAAATTATCTACATTAACCATTTAGTCAGTGCACCTTTAAGGGGTTAGTCTAATTTATAAGTGGTATGTCCCACCTTCCCGAATATATCAAAGGGATCATGACATAGAGCCTTGATTTTCTTAATAGGACCCTATAATCGCTTGTTTTTTAACTACAATCATACTTTGTCTCCCACATCGAATAACATATTTTTTATGTGTTGACAATGCTTTCCATTATATTTGTCCTATTACTTCGATAGTGTCTTATGTACTTGTAGATGTATCTTCTTGATCCGCTCAAAAAAATCATTTACCCTTAATACATCTCTTGTAATATCCTCCCTCTCTCATTCTTGCTACCCGTATGCCATATCTAAATATGAAAGCATCAAAATCCAAAACAATTTCAAATGGGGACTTACCAATAGAATTGCAAACTAATATTGTATAAGGGTGTTATATATACCATATTTTCATCCTATTTATTTATATGATTCTGAGTGTATCCACTCAAATGTTGCACCAATTTATTGTTATCTACCTTTATTTTCCCCTTTTTTTTGTGTATGTTATAGAATATTAACTTCATGTCCTTATTCTCACCAACTGTAGTAAAAATCCCTGGAATTATTGTGAATAATTTATATATATATATATATATATTAAATATATATATATATATAAATACAATTATGTAAATCATACTCATAATGATTATGATAATTACAATAACAATTAGCGTGAAGAGTCATGTCTCTATAGGCATGACCACTCGTGAAAGGGTACCTACCTAGGAATATATATAGGATGCTCAGTTGTAGTCAAATAATCATCTCACTTCTATTCAAATAGTCCTATATACTATATTACATATTCCATGATGGAAATTCTTATATACCATATATTATGTGTATTCCACTATGTATATGAACTTTATTCATTACATTGGTATCCAAGCCACATTCTTCGATGAACAGTCTTTTGGCAATCAACTATTTGTCAATCTTCTTCCCATCTCAATCGAAGCATTTTGTTGCAAAAATTTCCAGTTTCCCGATTATAATACTTTCATCATTTATCCCTTTGCCAAAAAGAGAGAAAATAATTGCTTTTTTGGTATATATATATATATTAAAAAAGGAAAAGAAGTAAAAATAATTATATATTAATTAATTAAAAAACAAACATAAAAGATTAAATTAAAAAAATACTATAGATATATATTTATAAAAATAAGAAATTAATTAATGAATAAGAATAAAAGAGTAAAGAGGCAGCTCATCTCATTGATGCTCGCTCCCTATTGTCATCCACTTATCAATGACTACCTGACAACCATCACCATAACCAACGTTGATGACCTCTAAATTTACATTATGATCAATTGTCACCACCACTACACCATATGCCCCTCTTTAGCCACATCTGCATCGCCTATATGAGTTATTTCCATCGTGATTCTAGCCACTATGTAGCCATAACATCACCACTTCCACCCCATTCCAATCTGCATCCACTGCCATAATAAGACCACTATTTGACTTCAAATATGACCCCATCGACAGTTGTTGCTACGTTCTCTAGCAACTGCATCATGCTTGCCCTATTACTACCATTAAAACTACAGGAGATTAGGTTGGTACACTGCCCATAGACAAACCCTTGGATAACTTGGATCAATTTCCATTCATCTTGTGCTAATTAGAAAATAACGTCCATAATATTCCTATAGTCACGGCCTTTCAAAAGCTTAATTCCAAAAATTATTAAAGGAATAAGCAAAGTCCTTATTCATAATTTCTAAAAAGGTTATTGCAATATATATTATGATAACGAAAGGTTAATTTAAATGTTTGTAGTTAAAGGGTATGTGTTGTAAGTTTATATTGCTAAGGAAGTAATAAAGTTATTTATATTTAAAAGGTGGAATAAAAAGCCCATAAATATATATATATTATAATATATATATATATAGTTATATATATTATTAGATATATATATAATATATATATAATATATATATATATATATAATAATATATATTATATATATATATATTATATATAGCAAGAGAGAGAGAGAGAGAGAGAGAGAGGATACTTTTTTTAAGCACCAAAAGGTTATCCAAACATACCTATTACATTCAATAAAAATTATCGATGAATTCAAATAGAGTTAATCATTAAAGAGAATAGAATGGAGTCTGTAATGGAAGAGGAAGGAATATTTTCCTAGAAGGGTCTTTCAATTAAATATTTTAAATTATTCACATTAAAAGGGTGTATCCAAAGGAAAGAGATTAATATTCATTACTAGCATAAGTATTAATAAAATTACATGCATGTAAATTGGGTGAATCAACTATAAATTATAGAACCAAGTATAAGTGAAAAAAAACATTGGCAAAAAAGAGGATGAAATTAATGATTAGCATGTGGCAGCTGATTATTACAACTATATAACTCAATTCAGTGTGGTATCTATGTATAAAAAAGAGGTTGAGATAATTTTTAGTCTACCTTGGTTTAAATAATTAGGTATGCTCAATCTAAAGATATAGAAAAAAAATTATGTTCCCTTATAAAAAGAAAATGATCACATTTTAGGACATCACAATAAAGGAAAGATCAATAATGCTTTCATAAAAAAAATTTAAGGATGTTTCAAAACTAATGTTTCAATAGAGTCAAGAAACAATTTCAAAGAAGCAAAAGGAGTTTGAAGAAGCCATATCTAACAAAAACGAAAAAAAATCACATTTAAAGGATCATAATAAAAAATTACTTGCACAAGTATGGAAGTTTAAAACTAAGAAATAGAAATTAAAACAAGAAAAATAAGGTTTCGAGAAAAGTCAATGAAATTCTATCTAATAAAGAAGAAGAAAATTTGAACTTATGAGACCTCAATCAAAGGTTATTAGAGGAGATAAAATGTTTAAAAGATGAAAAGCTTAAAAATTGAAACATTGAAAATAAGGTTGATGAATTAGAAACTGAAGAACTCTTACATCTAAAAAACCATAATCAATGTCTACTCACTAAAATTAAGAAACTTAAGGATGATCAAGTATCATTAAAAATCAAATTAGAAGAACTTTTCACAAGAGAAGTATCGAAATCTTCACACATAACAGTCCAAGTTGAAGAAAAAGAAACAAACACAAATCCCATTAATCTCATATTTAAGAGAAAAATAAAACCCAAATGAAGTGAAGACATATTCAAATGTTGCAACTCAAACAATAGAAAAATGAGACAAAGATCCAAGATTTAAACAAGCGATTTCTATAATTGAAAGGAATAAAATACCTGCAGTAAACCAAAAAGTTGAAAAAAATAGGTTAAGAGTAGACTAGATCATAACAATTCCTTACCACAATCTCATTCATAAAAGTAAACAACTCAATCAGTCTGCATATTTGTATCACTTAGAACATAAACAAAAAACTTATGTTCCGAAGAATACTAAAGCTTTTGTAAGTGAATCCTATGATAACAATGCATCACAAGTTTTTAGTAATTGCAAAGTTCCACAATAGAAGAGTTTAGGATGGTCAAATCCTTCTCGGTCCAAAAATTCTGTCTATCACTCCAAGGATCTTATCATCTTGTGTCAAATAAGATTACAACTCGAAGAATACTGAAAAATGAAATAATTTACAATAAAAAGAAACATATGACACGGCTTATCAACAATAAGGTTTGAGGAAAAAGCTTTTCAAAGAGGAAGGAAATGATAGTATAATATATATATATATATATTATATATATATATATATATATATTATAATACAAATATGTAGTTTATGTAAATATAATATTAATTTATGAATAATTAGTCATACGAAGGCATGTCTTGATATTCATTGCTACTCGTGAAAGTGTTCCTTATTAGCTATATATATGGGACCCTCAATTGTAAAAAAATAATCATATCACTTGTATTCAAACATTATTATATACTATACTATCTATTGCATGATGGACAATCTTATATACCAGAGATTTTGAGTATTCTGATTTATATACAAACTTTGTTTATTACATTAATCTTGTGCCCCTACCTAAAATGATTCTCATTGGTATCCCAAATTCCAACCACAACTATCCAAAGAATTAATTTCCTTATTATTACTTGCTAATGGTGTTTTTATAGGGCATAAGAAGAAACATCCTGCTAAACTTGTCAACTTCAATGAATACATAGTCATGGCCTTCCTAGTTTTTGATAAACCTCCCACAAATTCCATCGGAATTCTTTACCAAGGATGAGTGGTTACAAGAAAAGGGTGATATATATCTTGTTTCCTCTTACTCAGTTTACGCGTACAATAAATAATGAATATTCTCATGAAAGAAGAATCGAAGTCATCAAACATAACAATCAAAGCTGAATAAAAAGGAACAAACACAAATCCCATTAATCAAATAGTTTATACAAACCCAAACCCAATCATAGTGAATACGTATTCAAATATTGCAACTGAAACAATAGAAAAATTAGACAAAGATCCAATAATTAAACAAACAATTTCTATAACTGAAAGGAATCAAATACCTCCAGTAAACAAAGAAGCTGTGACAAATAGGTTTAATGTAGATTAGATCATAACAACTCCTTACCGCCATCTCAATCACAAGAGTAGACATCTCAAGAAGTCTACATATTTGTATCACTCGGAACGTAAATAAAAAACTTGTGTCCTAAAGAATACTAAAGTTTTCGCAATCCAATCCTATGATAAAAATTCACTGCAAGTTTCTAGTAACTACAAGGTTCTACATCAGATTAATGTATGATGGTAAGGTCCTTCTCAGTTCGACAATTTTCGATCACTCCAAGGATATTATCATAGTTTTTCAAATAAGATGACAACTCAAAGAATATTTAAAGATGAAAATAGTTTACAATACAAAGAAATATATGACATGCCTGGTTAGCAATAAGCTTTGAGGATAAAGCTTTTCAAAAGGAAGGAAATTTATTATTATATATATATTAATATACTATATAGTATATATATTATATAATATAGATATATATATAACATACAAATAATGTAAATTAAGAATAAATAATAAGAATAAGAGTAATAAGAATAATGAATAATGACTAATTGATGGATAATTTGTCATAAAGAGGCATGTTTTACTATGGACATTCACTGCTCACGAAAGTGTTTCTACTTAGCTATATATATGGGACCCCAATTGTATACAAATCATTACCTCACTTATATTCAAATATTCTTATATACTATATTATCTGTTCCATGATGGACAATATTATATACTAGAGATTCTAGGTATTCCACTTCATATACAAACTTTGTTTATTACATTAATCTTGTGTCCCTGCCTAAAATGATGCTCATTTGTATCCCAAAGTGCACCCACACCTATCGAAAGAAAAAAATCCCTTATTATTACTTGTTAATGGTATTTTTATATGGCGTAAGAAGAAAATCTTACGAAACGTGTCAACTACCATGAATGGGTAGTCATTGCCTTCCCAGTTATTGGTAAAACTCCCACAAATTCCATGGGAATTCTCTACCAAGGATGAGTTGGTAGAAGAAAGGGGTGATATATATCTTGTTTCCACTTACTAATTTTACTTGTATAATAAAGTGTTAGGCCCCTATACTACTAGTGTAACCCCTTACTGTTATTAGTACAACCCACTTATTATATTGATGTACCCATGTAGTGCCCATATTGTTACTATTGTGCCC
>APFE030955927.1:0-48557 GCA_000404065.3 Pinus taeda | reverse complement strand
TACACTTAAACATTAAAATTTAATTTACATCACATTTACTCATGAATGATCACATAATGAAAATAAAAATATGGGAATATCCAAAAGCAACGTTTATTATATATCCAAATCTCAAAATTAGCCTTTATTTATATTAATATATGAGGCTGCAAGTACAATAAAGACTATAAGGCTGCAAGAGAGAGATCCAAATTAGGATTTTCTGCATCCACATCCCATTCTTTAGAAGGACCACTATTGTATTGCGAATCTCCTCCTACATAGTTGAACGACCTTAGTGTTCTTGATTAAATACATGTTTCATACCCTAGTACCTTACATGATCTTGATTATTGGGAGTTTCCCCTGCATAGAGGGCTTGATTCTCTTGATTAAATACAAGTTCCATACCTTAGTACATGATAAAATCCAATGGAAACATTGCAATCCCCCAAATCCTGAAATCTTGAAAAACAAATAAGTCTGCTGGATTTTGAGTGAGATCTAAAATTCTACTTTCTCCATATGAAATCCAATGAGGGCGAAACCACTCTCAAACATCCTGAGTCATTTCATGGTAATGTTAAAAATTTAAACAAAAGCATGAAAATGAAAAATAAAGGAGAATATCATTTTTACTTTAAGAATTTAACATTACCATGAACAGCGTATGCCTCAAACTTCCTGATGAACTGCATATCAACACTAGGGCAAAAATTCACTTTTAAAACTTTAGACACACATCTAGAAGCAACTAGAAGTCACTAACATACGCTAAAAGTAAATTAAAAAACAAATTAATAAAAAAAATTAAAAAAAACGCAAGTTAATGAGGAAACGTGGGTCGTACGACCCTGAAACGCGTTTCCGACCGTACTGGCCACGTTTCTGTTTCAAGAAACGTGGCAGTAGGGCCAGAAACGCGTTTCACGGCCGTACCAAACGCGTTTCCGCGTTTCGTACCCGTTTCCGTACGAAAACGGACCTCTATGCCACGTTTCCTGCAACATAGCTTGGCAGATGATCCAATACTTGTACGATGATGTGACTTCACCTACATTATCATTCTAGCCCTTGCGGGCAACCTACAAGCATCTTTGATTTGTTTGGAGACCCATGAGGACACTTGTGTGCTGCCGCATGTCATTTGGAGCACCACACGAGGGGCGAACCTCTTGTCCACTGCTTTTGAGGGTCCTATTCTTCATTATGGCACCCATGGACCTCATTAGGCCTCTTAGAGGGCCCTATGACATGCATAGATCATTATTTCACCTCTTGAGAGTCTTCCCTTTTATTTATGAGCTAGTTTGGTAGGCTTGTCACCAAAAGTTGTATTATTAGCACATGATGCTGATTTTGATGATGAGGATTGATGACTCATGAGCTACCTACTGCCTTGAGGCTTGTAGTTGTTTTGTATTTGCTATTTCTATTTGCCATTGGCATTGCTACTACCTATGTAACACATTTTTATTTTGATGACCTAATGAGAAAACCGCTGTATCTTGTCTTTCTCCTATTGGATAATTGATGAATATGCCATGACTCACAATTGTATTTGTATGCATAATGTTACTTTCTAAAACTTTCATCTAGATGAAGATCTATGTTTGAATCAATGAATTTGTATCATGAATGAGAATTTGTGTAAGAAATATATAATTTTTAATATATATATATATATATATATAAACGTGTCCTAATGTGTCTTGTTTTGGGAGGTCGACATGCCCGTGTCAGACACTCGAATCCTCGTGTCCCCATGTTAGGTGACTTAGCTCCAATGAGTGGATCTCCCCTCCAAATCCTCCCTGAGGGGCCCAAGAAGTGAATCTCTCTAGGTACCAGTAGCGATGCCACCCCTGCTCTGTTAGTTTTTGGTAGCATCGGAAGTGCTCTAGCCTTGAAAATTGGTGGAGAGGCTAAGGCACATGAGTTCTAAAGAACCAAGAAACCGTTTGGTGAAATTCCACCCAGATTGTATTTTATTAAAATAATTAATATTTTTAATGGAGTTCCTAAGTCTAAACTTAGGGAAATTAAAATATTAATGTGTATTAATCAAAATATGGGTGAGAATGATCTAGAAGGTGGATCAAGTCATGTTTTAATCTTAGCCGTTGATTAGAGACATAATCTTAGCTGTTGAAGAGTCAACAACTAAAGTATAAAATGGAGGCTTGGGGTTCATTTGAAAACACACACGGAGAGAACGAATTGATCTGGAGTTTGATTTCTAGGGCTAGGAAGCTAAGAACTTCGACCTAGGTGATCATTCAGCAGTAGAGGGGCAAAGAGAATCTGGGAGAAGGAATTTCTGGAGAATATTGACAAAGAGGCAGAGAGAGCTTGCAGAGAGGTAGCGCAGTAGCTGGGAGAGATAACGTTGGCCCAGTCTGGGCCTACGTAGCCTTGACGCAGAGGGGAAAGTTGCCTGTCACGTAGAATCCAAAACTACCGGATCAACCGAGATAGCTGAAGTAGAGGGTAGGAGAGCTGACGTAGGGCTGATGCAAGGCCTACGCAGAAGTAGCCGAGGTTAGCCAATGTTGTTGTTGGATCAGCCAGAATTCTGCTGGGTGAAGTGAGGTAAAACTCACTCAGGTTTTCTGCTAGTATTTTCTCTGTAAAGGATTGCTAAAGGAGCATCCTAGATTTGTATTCAGATATCTCTCCTGCCTAATAATAAACCCTCAGAACTGCTGCACTGGTGTTCCCGCATTGGGTTTTTCCTGGGACTATTGTGTCCAAAAATAAGTGTGTCCTATGTATCTTGTTCTTTGCTCTGTTTTCTGTTTCACGAGATCAAATATTTAATTAGTGTAGGTTGCAGAAGTAATTTTCTTCAATATTCAGAAGAATAACTTGATGAATGTAATTTAAAAAATCAAGTAGGTGAAGTAATTTAGATTTGCTGCAGTAGGGGTTCCTTCAGTGTAGGAATTTTCACATGTTTTGCTCCTCTATGTCTTGCATGCCCCATGCAAGTGTGAGGAATCCCCATCTCTATACAAGGCACTATCTGGTGGCCTATCAATGCCACCTCCTCCGACAAACTCCTGCCATAGTATGTTGATTATCCTGTGATCCCATGCACAACCGTCATACCAAGACAACCCAAAGAGTCTGCCCACAAGCTGGTTGGCCACTAGTACTGACCAAAACTCCCCTAGCGAATGTGCATGCTCAGCTTTTAGGTCAACTATATCATCCAGGTTGCAGTCAACTGGTATACCTGGGAAATGATAGGTGGTCCCTCCCGGATCCCAATGCCAATTTGGGCTTCTGGCATCCCCAGTGCCTGGAAACTCCTGCTAAGCTAGACCCGGGTCTAATACCATCTCCATAGCCCACTCCACTGAGTACCAACTCAAAATCTCTCGCCATCCAACCCCAAGAGAGGAATCGAATGCACGAACTCCCGCACATAGAACAACCCCAACATGTGGATGCTTCACCCTGTGCAGCTCAAGTCGTCTAATGATTAATCTCTCTATCCTGGTCAACACATGAAATTTGACTAGGTAGCTCTATATCTCTCTCTCCAATGGGCAAAGGTAACCTAACATTGCTGCCAACTCTGTCTATGTATGCCTGAAGAGGGCTTCTCTAACGTTCCAACGTGCACTCTAGTTGCACCAGTAGGGAATCCAACTGCTCCCCAACGTGAGTCAATTTGGCCATGGACTTGACACAAATCACTCTCTTGCCCTCTAGCTCCTTGTTGATTTGGGGTAGCATCGGATGTGCTGTAGCCATGAAAATTGGTGGAGAGGCTAAAGCGCATAAGATCTCCAAGACCCAAAATTGGTTTGGGCAGATTCTAATTGGTTTGGGAGATATTAAAATAATTAATATTTTTAATGGAGTTCCTAAGTCTAAACTTAGGAAAAATAAAATATTAATGGGTATTAATATAAAGCTGGGTTAGAAGGTTCCAAAAGTCATGGATCAAGCCAAACCTAATTTTAGCCGTTGATTAGAGATTTAATCTCGGTTGTTGAAGGATCAACGAGAAAAGTATAAGAAGAGGCTTGAGGGTCAGTTGGAAGATACACCAGAGTGATTAGTCATTCATTTTTCTAGAGCGGGTTTGCTAAGCAAAAGTGAATCAATGATCAACAACGAGGGGTAGTGAGTACTAGGCAGAGAGGCAGAGACAATGCTAAGAGACCAGCACAGAAGCAGAGAGCGAGAGTAGCAGTTAGAGCAGGCGACGCAGAGCCCAACAGAGACAACGCAGAGCCCAGAGGGACTGCGTCATCCACGCAGAAGGCAAAGGGAGTGACGCAGAGGGTCCCAGAGGCTGCCCAGTGCCTCAGAGGGTTGACGCAGAGGGTCTTGGGGCCGACGCAGTGCAACAAGAGGCTGACAGAGGCCAGAAGGGCCAGCGTTGAGCTTCAAAGTCACCGGAGAGGGTTTCATGGACAGGTTTTCTGAATTCTTGTTTCCGAATAGAGAGGTATTGCTACTGTGTATTTTTCTTTGTCGGGTTAGCCTGTTAGGCACCTAGTTGTACTCAATGAAATACTGCATAATAATAAACCCTCTGAATAGCTGCACCAGTTTTCTCGCGTTGGGTTTTTCCGGGGACATTTGTCCAAAAATAACGGTGTCACTTGTGTGGTTGTTTTCTTTCAGCTGATGATCTATAGATGTTGTGATTGTATTGTGTTTATTTCAGTATTTAAATGTTTTAAATAACTTGTTCAGAATTTATAGGTAGAAGAAATAAACCAACAAAATATAGATTAATTTTCTAACGAATAGACTTAGAAAATTCAATATGGTATCAGAGCGTGGTTGCAGATCACAAGAAAGTTGAAGGCATCAGCTGAGCAGAGAATTTGCAGCAGATTCAACTGTCCCGAGTGACAGCGCTGATCCTTGCAGAAAGCGATAGAGGAAGGGTTGACATAGATGGACTACGTCATCAGTTCGGGCTTGAGAGAGGCCACTACAGAGGCTGAGGAGGGGAAAAACAGGCTCATGCAGAGGCCAGGAGGGTTGACGCAGTTGGCTGAGGGAGCTGTTTTGCCGATGCCGGGATTGTGCAGAGTCAAGAGGCTTAGTCCTTCAGTTGCTAGGGTGAAGGAAGCTGTGGGCAGTTTGTAGCAGTGAAGTTGGTGGAGCACTGTGGTCAGAACAATACCTAACAGGGAAAAACCAAGGTAGAGGGAGTTGCTGCCAAGGCGAATTTCTAGCCAAGGAATCTAGATTGGTGTTGCAGTTGCATAGATGATCGGAGAGGGGCAACTTGATGGTTGGCAGAAGGTTTTCTAGGAGGGAAATCAGGACTCAGAGGGAGTCCAAAAGAGAAATTCTAGATGGGAAGTAGAGAGACTCGAAGGAGTTGAATCGAGAACTTCCAGACGGGAAGTAGAGAGACTCAGCAGGAGTCGAACTGAGAACTTCTAGGTGGGAAGTAGAGGGACTCAGAGGAGTCGACAGAGAAGAGTAGAGAGATGGCTGTGAATCGAGTGAGGGATTAGGATAGGTTAGACGGAGTGTCCAACTTTGTGGTCTGGAAGGCCAGGATCTTGTCCATTCTAGACAGACATCGGATCAAGGGCTTCTCCTTGAGAGTAATGGCTATCCTAGTTGACTTGGTAGCTAATGAAAGGTACGGGGAGGCAATGGCTAAGGCTAAGTGCATCAATCCTTGATGGGGTCAAGGATCATGTGGTCCAACATATTGCCGAGAAGGAAACGACAAAGGAGATGTGGGACACCTTGAAGACATTTTACCAACATACTTCCGTGCAGAGGAAGATGTTACTGGAGAATCAACTAAGGTCATACCAGATGCAGAAGGAAGAGAAGATAGATCTCTTCCTCGGTCAGTTGAAGGAGATCTATGACCAATTGACTTCCATAGGGGCCATGCTGGATCAGGAGTTGATGGTGAGGACCGCACTTAACGCAGTGTCTGAGGAATGGGAGACATTTGTCTAGAGAACACTGGGCAGGGCGAGTCTTTCAAATTGGGAAGAACTGTGGGTGGCTCTTTGTCAAGAAGAGATTAGACCGCTGACCAAGACAGGAAGTGGCAACAAAGGGGTCAGAATCAAGAAGGAAGAGGAAGAGGATGCAACTCTGGCATTTGCGGGAAAGTAGGAGAAGAGGAAGAAGAAGGACCTCTCCAAGGTCAAGTGCTTCCACTGTGGGGAATTAGGTCACTATGTGAACCAGTGTCCAAGGAAGCAGAACAAGAGAGAGGCTTTTGACTCAAAGGCAAAGCTAGCAAAGGCGGAGAAAGAAGTCGAGGAGAATGATGATTGTGCCATGAGTGCTCATGTGCCACTTGAGAAGAAGTGGGGAGACATCGAGCTGTAGTCAGCAGACTACAGGCGATGAGGGGGCAGAATCCTTGAGGTACCCAGCCTCTTGGATTATACCTTGCTACGGAAGCCCCAAAGAGGAGTAGCAAGACTGGCAGATGTCGGTAGAGACGGATGCGGATGAAGTGGCAGAGAGTACTACAGTGCAGGAGTCCCCAGGCAGCACGAGGCTAGCAGGTTGCAATAGTGCGAGACGCATGGGAGTTTTGCAACGGTGTAGGATGGCAAAGAGAGGTGTGCAACGGTGCGAGATGCAAGGAGTTGTTGCAGCAGTGCAAAGGTCAGTAGAGAGAGCACTTGTTAGCGGTAGAGAGAGCTTTAGCATCGAGAGTGTTTCTAGCCCGACATGGATGTTAGAAGTTGGGTGGATCAGTTACTTCTCAGTAACTGAGTTGCAGTGCAATAGCACGATGCAGCATGATGAGAGGGGGATGCCGTTCAGATGCTTTGTTGGGAGGATGGACTAGCAACAACACAAATGAGAGGGAGCTGTCATACAGATGCAATAGTGGCAGTGATAGGGCCATGGGCAACAGTACAGAATGCAGTAGTGCAGAGGACGTTGGGCGGGGAGGCATAGCATCAGCATAGGTATTGGTGTCGGATAATCAGAGTGATGCTCAGTGAGGAGTATTACTAGAGCACAGTCCTCACTAAGAGGGAGTGTTGATTTGGGGTAGCATCGGATGTGCTCTAGCCATGAAAATTGGTGGAGAGGCTAAAGTACATAAGATCTCTATGACCCAGAAATGGTTTGGGCAGATCCTAAACGGTTTAATGGAGTTCCTAAGCCTAAACTTAGGAAAAATAAAATATTGATGGGTATTAATATAAAACTGGGTTAGAAGGTTCCAAAAGTAATGAATCGAGCCAAATCTAATCTTAGCCGTTGATTAGAGATTTAATCTCGGTCGTTGGAGGATGAATGAGAAAAGTATAAGAAGAGGCTTGAGCATCAGTTGGAAGATACACCAGAGTGATCAATCATTCATTTTGCTAGAGTGGGTTTGCTAAGAAAAAGTGAATCAATGATCAACATCTAGGGGCGGTGAGTATTGGGCAAAGAGGCAAAGACAGTGCCAAGAGACCAGTGCAGAACTAGAGAGCAAGAGCAACAACCAGAGCAGGCCACGCAGAGCCCAACAGAGACAACGTAGAGCCTAGAGGGACTGTGTCATCCATGCAGAGGGTAGAGGGAGTGACACAGAGGGTCCTAGAGGCTACGCAGTGCCTCAGAGGGCTGACGCAGAGGGTCCTGGGGCTGACACAGTGCAATAGGAGGCTGACAGAGGCGAAAAGGGCCAGCGTAGAGCTTCAAAGTCACCGGAGAGGATTTCGTGGGACAGGTTTTCTAAATATCTGTTTCCGAATAGAGAGGTATTGCTGCCGTGTTATTTTTTCTCTGTTGGGTGAGCCGGTGAGGCACCCAGTTGTACTCAAGGAAATATTGCATAATAATAAACCCTCTGAATAGCTGCACTAGTTTTCTCCCATTGGGTTTTTCTGGGGACATTTGTCCAAAAATAACGGTGTCACTTATGTGTTTGTTTTCTTTTAGTTGATGATCTATAGATGTTGTGATTGTATTGTGTTTATTTCGATATTTAAATGTTTTAAATAACTTGTTCAAAATTTACAAGTAGAAGAAATAAACCAGCAGAACACATATTATTTTTCTAACGGATAGACTTATAAAATTCAACACTCCTTGTTCTGTTGCAGAATAGCCTCTTGCACTGACGCGACCTTCCTTTCTAATGCTAGAGGGTTGGCTTGAAACTGATGGAACTGCTGTGGATGACCATCATCTTATACCTCTGTATCTTCTGGTGCGATACGTCTCCTGGCACCCAAAAACCTAGATGCCCCCGGTCACCTTATCAACGAATGGCAGTATTGATGGCTGCTCTACTCTCCCCGGTAAGACATCAACCAGAGTGGTCAGGGGAGTCTCCAACGAGGATGACTCTTATGTCACACTGGGTGTACCCACGTGCTTCCTACATTCTAGTGTATCCTCAACCTCCTCCTCAGGCTCCTGGTATCTATAGCTAGGTTTCGACTAGCAAAAGAGCCCCTTTGTCTCGTCCTCTAACTGTCCTTGGTTCTGTTGACTTTCCCCATATGATGTAGATGACTGCGTCCCCACGGCCTGTGCATCTCTAGTGTCTCTACTGAAAGGGTGAGGATGGGTCTGGTCTGTCACCCTCCTCAAGTGGGCCAACCTCTTATCGTCCCAACGGATTCCACCCCAAAATTTCTGCACACTGAATTTCCCTTGAGCCATGGGTTTGTCTACGGTTTCACTCGTCAGTGTGCATTCATTCCCAATCCTCCCATGTTCCTATTGGCTACCCACAACTGGGCCAGGATCAGGGCTCTAGTACCATTGTAATGTTCCAAATTGGAGTTTAACAGTGATATTAAGCAAAAATACACATGCAACACAAAATATTCAGACAACGGTTAAACACCCATAAAATTGCACTAGAGCGACGCCAAACTCAGCCATTTTATTATCAAAGGAGAGTACAATGCATTGAATGTGTGCACTTGGGCTTGCAAAAGCAAGCTAGACAATCCCAGATGCAAAGGAAAAACTTCTCCTCAATGTCCTGCGCTGACCCTAGAATTTCTGCAACTGTTGGTTGGAAGAAACTGCTGTTTGAGCCTCCAAAATTGCTCAGAAAATTGTGCCCAAATTATTTCTGAGATCCTTGTCAATAACCCAGAAAAACCTAGAAAGGGTTTTGGTAAATTCTAGCGACCATCCGGGACCCAAAATTTTAGCTCTCTCCTCCCCACTCGCTGCCAAATAATTCTATTGTATGGAGCACCAAAACTAATTGGAATTTAACGGTGATATTAAGCAAAAATACACATGCAACACAAAATATTTAGACAAAAAATTAAACACCCATAAAATTGCACTAGAACTGCGCCAAACTGAGCCACTTTATTATCAAAGGAGAGTACAATGCATGGAATGTGTGCACTTGGGCTTGCCAAAGCAAGCTAGACAATCCCAGGCTAAGTCACGTGACACGGGGATTCGGGATTCGTAGGATACGGGGATTCGAGTGTCGGATTCAGACACGTTGACCCCCCGGAACAGGGCATATAGGATTCGTTATATACTATTTTGTTAAAAACTAGATATTTCTTCACAAATTCTCATTAATGATACAAATTCAATGATTTCAAACATAGATCTTCATCTAGATGTTAGTTTTACTATTTACAAAGTAAGCTAGTAACATTATAGCATGCATAGTACATACAAAATTCAAATACATGTCACATAAATCATGATTCATAAATGAAAGACTACATACAAGATAGTAAGATAAAGACACTGACAGCTGTAGTTTTCTCATTAAGTCATCAAATCAAAATGTGTTACATAGGTAGTGCAATGCCAATGGCAAATAGAAATAGAAAATATAAAACAACTGCAGGTATACAAGCCTCAAAGCAATAGGTAGCCCATGACTCATAAGTCATCAATCCTCATAGTTATCATTAGAATCAACGTCAATGTCCTCATCATCATGGTCACCACTGCTCTCCTCTGCATCCTCCTCCTCCCCTGTATCCATAGTCGCCTCTGCATCTGTTGGTGTGGAGGATGACCCCTCTAAAATATCACCGTCATCAAATCTAATAGGCTCTAGCATTGGATCATTGAGATCCATGTTGGCCAATGCCAACTCAACACTGTTGTCTAGCCCCATATCATTAGGAAAGACATCCCACATCTGTCTTTCCCCTCAACCACTCTTCCCTCTGCCTGTAAATAAGACGAAGGTTGGTGTGCACATACACCATTGTCTCTGCCCTAGACTGCTCGGCTTGCTCTTCTTCAGACTATACAAATTCCCATATGTGGTCCAATTCCTCTCGCAACAAGAGGATGAAGTCACCTGAGAGAGGAGCCCCATGGTTAATTGCTGAAGAGGAGGGCTTGTTGCCCCATGATTTGCCCACCAAAATAGGGCTTCTTAGTCCCCCTGTCTCTAATCACATCATATCCTACAAATCGACTAGTGCCAATGGAAAACTATGCAAAGGCATCCTCCACCTCATCAAGCAATGCTCTATCCTGGAAAACCTGCCTAAATGCATCTTTCCTCCCTTGTGAGATTTCACCATCCATGTGAGGAGGGAATCTGTGGGAAGGTCCACCATTCAGCCACTCATGGCTGTAGTATTTTGGGTTCAATGAGTGAGCCAAACAATGTAAGGGAGTGCAATTCATGTCCCTTCTGCTGACAAGAATATCCTGTATAGTACCACAGAAGGTCTTTGGTGATGTCTCATACTCGAGGCACTTACTCTATAGAATAATGCTCTTCACAGACTCAATCATAGAATCCCATCTCTCATAAACCTCTCCTAGGATGGATTTGTCTGTATCTGCAAATCGAAGCAAAGAAATGATAGGGTCCATAATCTAAATAATTAGATCTAACCTCTCCCACCAAGCATCATCTAGCACTGTGTCCTTCACTCTTTTAGAGTCTATTTGGTTTGTCTTTTTCCGAAAAGACCGAAACTCAGAAATAACCATGGCCCCAAGAGTGGTCTTGACCTCCCTCAACCTGTTCAACATGATGAATGAAGAGGCAAACTGTGTATTAGCAATCTTCAACAATGATAGATTGTTGTACTCCTTGTAGATAGTGAGGGCATTTGTATGATTTTGTACAAAGTTACAGATATGTCGTGCATCCTCAATAATGTTACCAATCCGAGGCACATCAGAAGCAATGGATTTCAGTGCCAAGTTCAATGAATGGACAATGCAAGGTGTCCAAAACACTTGTGGATATTTAGCTTCCACAATCATGCTAGCAGCCTTGCAAACAGGTGCATTATCTGTAATGATTTGCACACAAGAATCAACACCTACATCTTCAATAACTTTAATAAATAACTCATCCATAAATTGTGCATCCTTGTATTCTCCAAGTGTATCCATTGCTTTCAAGAAAACTGGACCATTCAAGAAAGACACCATGAAGTTGATGAGTGGGTGTCCTGCTAGATTTGTCCATCCATCAGAAACAATGCTAACCCCAGATGTTGGCCATAATGCTTTAATAGGCTCAAGCATTTTTGCACCTCTTTTTTTGCTTTAGTCAACAATGTGGTTCTAAGCTTTTCTGAACCAGGAGGCACATACCATGATGGAGACCCATGAGTTAGAGCTCAACACATCTCAATAAATAGAGGTGAGCGTGCAACATTAAATGATATGAAGTTTTGATTAAAAAAGAAGGCAATGGTGAGATCAAGATCTTCCCGTTTCTCTTTTTGAAAAATCTTGTCCATTGGACTAAGTGAAATTGCTCTTCTTTTTGCTACTTGTCCCCCAATAGAACTCTCAAATGGAAATTTGGTGGTGCCTTTCCTCAAAAATGGAAGGGGGTCTTCATTCTTGGTTTTTCTTGATTTTGCAGCCACATTTGCCATACCAACAATGAACTCTTTTTCGATTTCTTTCCTCTTTTGTAAAGGAACAAATTTACAAGCTCTAATTCCACAACCTGGTAAAGCCAACAAATGGCCTTTCACACGGTAATATGTGCTTTTGAAAGAAATGTGGAAAAAGTTGCATCTCCATTGCACATTGCCTGCTCCCTTCCCCTTCGTGCTTGTCCCATACTCTCTTGTGACATATTTCCACAAGGGATATTTCTCAATGTTGTCTTTATGAGGAAGTCTTCCCTCAACATTACTTGCCGTAGACTCTGATGATATTGGGGGAGGAGGGGCATCTCCAATGGAAACATTCTTCCCCTTCCTTTGCCCTCTACTTGTTGCCCTTGATTGAGCCATGAATACTGTAAAAAATAAAGAAAACATGCACAAATTTGCAAAAAAAAATCATATACAAATTGTTGTAATAGAAATGCAAATAAATAGAGATGAAATGCACTTGCCTGGTGCTTGAATCTCCTTGCCGAACACTCCACACCCTTAGCTCCTTGCTCCAAACCCTTAGCTCCTTGCCGACAACTCAATGTTTGCAAAACTGAATGAGAGAAATGGTAAATGAGTGAAAGAACAATGCTTTTTTATGCTCACGGGTTTCACTTTTTTGGGATTCGAATCCCAAAATCGGGACACGATCGAGATTTGATCGTGTTCCGTTAGGACACGTCGTGTCCCATTTTGGGTTTCGAATTTCCAATGAATCGTGTCCGATTTGTGGGATTCAGACACGTTGCCTAGTTGGAGCAAATCCGGTTTCAGAGATCCCAGGTGATAAAAATGCTGCCCGAATACAAATGAAAGACTTCTCCTTAATGTCCCATGCTAGCCCTAGAATTTCTGCAATTATTGGCAAGAAGAAACCCCTATTTGAGCCTACAAGAGTGCTTAACAAATTATGCCAAATTATTTACGAGATCCTTGTCAAAAAAACCTAGAAAAACCTAGAAAGGGTTTTGGAAAATTCTATCGACCTTCCAGGACCCAAAATTTTAGTTGTCCTCCCCACTGGGTGCCAAATAATTCCATTGTTTGGAGCACCAAAACTTCCCCAAAAATTCTGCAAAATTAGGAGCCAACTCCTTGACCCCTGGCCGACAAAACCCATAAATGCTTTGGGCTAATTCCGACCTCCCAGAATTAACCAAAATTGGTACTACGCCCTCCTTAGTAGAGACTGCGTCCCCAGTGGCTCTATCTGTTGCAAACTCTCCTTATTTCTCCTCAATTTGCAATAGGAATGGTATAGGAAATTTTCTCGAATGTAGGGGAGAGGTTTTACATGAAATATCGACACAAGATAGCTGAACCCAATTGTACAAAAATGTTGTCCAGTGACCCCTTGCACAGGCCCTAGGAAGATTAATTTGTTCCCCTCAATAGCAGTCACCTCCAGTTTCAAAACTTTCCACAAAGGTTGAGCTCTCCCTCAAGCAACTCCACTGATTTTCTCCTTGCAAATTACCCTCGAAAGCTATCTAAAATGAGTGGTATGATTTCTCTACTGCGCCCTCCCTGGACTATGAATTGGTTGAAGGAATCTGCTAAAATATGTTGCAATACTCCACAACCCTCTCAGCAAAATAGAAATAGCTCGCCTTCCTTGGTTGGCATTCGAAGTCCACCAAAAGAAGGGTGCATTTTTCCCTTGGAGAACTATGTGCTAAGAAACATTAGTGACCTAGCTAAACAACTTGAAGAACAACGAAAATAGATGAGTGAACAAAGACCCCCAATAGCTTCTTTGCCCCTATTTATAATTTCTTCTCGCCTCCTCATGTGGGTCCCTCCATCCAATATTTCGACCTCCTTCCCTTAGCAATTCGATTTTCCTAAGGGGTTCGAATTCCCCTTTTTGGGTGGCTTCCACACCCCACTACCAATTTAATCTTTCATTTTCTCTAATGTTGGTGGCCTCCATCTCTCCAAAAATTAAGGGGGGGCCTCCCTCCACCCACTTTTCCTAAGTTTACATGCCAAAATATTTCCCAACACCTAATTGCAAAAATAGAAATTCATCTTAGCAAAATTAATTTAATTAGGAAAAATAGTGATATGCAAGGAAAATAACTAATACAACACCAGAAATTTCGAACATTTAGACACCCATGTAAACTCCAGAAATAAGAACCAACTGAGCCATTTTATCAATCAATTGGGGCAATAGTACAATAGTGTGGAAGGAGTGCACCTGGGCTTGCATCAATGGCAAGTGTGACAAAACCCAGGCGATAAAACAATAAGCCCAAGTGCTAGAATACTGCTCCAATGATGCCCTCCGCTACCCCATAAATTTGCATTGTTTGTTGGAAAGAAACAACTGGAAACCCCACCTTCGGTGCTCAAAAAATTCTGAAAACTAATTCCAATTTCATCACCAAAAACCCACCAAAACCCATAAAGGGCTTGGTCTAGTTTTGACCCTCGAAATTCGGCCCCCAAATACCACGTTCTCCTCCAGCGACTGGAAAATACGGCCTGTCTATAACTTACAGAAAAAGCTCTCACAAATCACACCAAAACCGCTGAGATATTCTCCACCAAGGTTCTCCTTATTTCCCCGACAATTTCTAGCTCCCCAACTCGTTCCTCATGCTCCCACGTGTACCTAGTGAGAGGCTTCTGCACTAGCCCAGGTAGTTGCAATTCGTGCAACCCTCAAACAACAATCTCCTGCTCTGAAACACCTCCCAAAATGCTGATATCCCACTGAAGCTCTAATGCCAAAATTCTCCCAGCAAGTGCTACTCAAAAGACCCCTAAAATGGAATATGCGTACTCCCTTCCTGTATCCTCCTGGAACACATACTAGCTGAGAAAAGACTGAAAGATAGGCTCTGAAATCCCTCGTGCGATTCTCCAAAGTGGTATGATTTAAACTTCTTAGGGTGGCACTTGAAGTCCCCCAAAGAAAGGGTGAGTTCTTTGCTTGGAAAACTCCGTTCTAAACAACAAGTGACCCGACTAAGCAACTTGAGCAACAAAGAAAACAGATGAGTGAACAAAGACCCCCAATAGCTTCTACGCTCCGTCTATTTATAATTTCTTACCTCCTCATGTGGGTCCCTCCATCCAATATTTTGATCTCCTTTCCAGCAATTTGATTTTCCTAAGGGATTCGAATTCCCCTTTTTGGGTGGCCCCCACATCCCACTACCAATTTAATCTTTCCTTTTCTCTAATGTTGGTGGCCTCCATCTCTCCAAAAATTAAGTGGGGGACTCCCTCCACCCACTTTTCCTAAGTTTACATGCCAAAATATTTCCCAACACCCAACTGTAAAAATAGAAATTCATCTTAGCAAAATTAATTTAATTGGGGACATTACAACAACATTAGTTGGAGCCAAAGCGTTTGGGAATTGAGACGAGCTTGGCCTATCTTCTTGACTTGCCTTTTGGGAAAGGATTTTCCTTTTGGAATATAGCTAGACTTTTGAGCCCTTTCTAAGGAAGTTATTTTATTCATGATAACCCTATCACGTGCGTTGGCTTCTTCAGTGAAATTCTCCATTTTCTTGAGGATGGAAAGGACGGTTTCTTCGTGTTGACCTTTGGACTTTTCCTTCTTGACCTCGGCTTTAGCTCTAGGGTGGTAAGTGATAGCTACCTTCGAGATTCGTAGGTTTTTCTCAACTTCCATTGCTATCTCTTTGGCTTTGGCTAATGTGGAAGGTTTCTTGCCCCTTAATACATAGGTCAAGTGGCCATCCACAACTTTTATGAATTTATCTAGAATATTAGCTTTAGATGGTTTCAAATGATCAAGTATATCCTTCACTACCCTATCAAATTTTTGAATGAATTCCCATATGTCTTCCCTTCCCTTGGTTATTTGATAGAAATTTTCAATGTTAAAGTTTCCTTAGGCATTGCATGACCACCTCTTCATGAATAGATCTTCAAAGCCATCAGAGTCTTCTATGCATGCTAGGGGAAGGCTAAGGTACCATTCTCTTTCTTGTCCTTCAAGTGATAGAGCAAAAAGCATCATGAGCCTATCTTCATTGAAGATCATTCTCAGGGACATTTGGCAATAGAATTCCTCAATAAAGCCATGGGTAGTCCAAGTAGCATCCCCTTTGAACTTGGTAACCATCGGTTATATTTTTCAGGTAATGTTTTGGGATCATCACTCAATTTCAAAGGGGCAAAGACACTAACCAAATGTCTTTCACTTTTGGTCATCTTGGGTTGGTCTTGTTTTGGGCCAGTGTTAGAACTAGATGGCATCTTTGGGGATGAATCATTGACTTTCTCAAATCCAGGGAGAAGGGCGGTTCCAACAAGCGATGGTGTTCTTTCTCCCCTTTTTGCAGCAACCCCTAGTTAAAGGAGGAATGTTGTCACCTTCAAGTAAACTAGGGGTTTGGCAATGAGCGGAGTCGACAGAGGAATGCTTATAGATGTTATTAATGAATCAATTCCTCAATGATTCACTAGGGAGGTAGACCTTCTTCCTCCCTGGAAATGACACCAAAATGTTACTGCTCAAACTAGCAAGGGGTCCTAGAGGGGCACTTGCTAGGTCAAGAGCAACAATGAAGCTAAAGGCCACTGTCACTACAGCGAAAGCTTCCTACTCTTTACAGACTTTCACTAATGGGAGGAGACCCAATATATAGAGAATCACTTATAAAGGATAGATCAACTAAGATGGGTGTGAAGTGATCTTAGGGACCCTTTCCTAGGGGAGGCTCAAGAATGGGACTTGCTTGCTTCTTAAGTAGGTTCAAAGCTTTCTAGGAAAAGGGGATGAGGATTTAAGGGTTAGATTCAAGGAGTGTGAATTGTAAAGCAGCGTCCAAAACCCTAAAATCCTTATTGAACTTGGTTTCCCAAGTGGTTTTTGAAGAATTGACTTTCAAAGGTATGGGACCACACGGGACCAAGTGGACGCAGGTTAGGTTAATGGGAGGGAGTTTAGCAACCAATGATGATCTTAACCTAAACAAGGAAGGTAAAGGATGAAAACAAGAGTTTCTACTTAGAGCTGCAAAATTGATCCTATGAAGTAATAGCCTAGGGAACACCAGGGCAAAGTTTGGTCTCAGGGCTAGACCTAGAAAAGAGGGGGAAAAGGTGAAGAAAAAGAGGTTTTAAGGTGATCACCTTATGGTAGATCAGTGCCTAATTCCTTTGGGGATATAGAGTCAAGAAGAATTATGAGAATGGATCTCGTTTCTAGCTCAAGGAGGCTTTATGGGCAGCTTCGTTTAGCGTTAGGGCATAAAAGAGAGTGACCTTAAAGCATTTATACTTCGTTTGCAAATCAAGATGGCTTATTAGAATAACTTCAATCTCTAGGAAAATTTGTTCAACAAACATGGCCCATACATAGAGATATGCTATATAGAAACATAATTCCATAATGAAGCAGTAAATGCATCAGTTAGCCCACAAATAGTGAAAATCCCATGATCAATGTATGTGACAAAGTAAAAGAAATTAGCATCAAAATTGTACTTACATGCCAGAGAATATATCCAACCATCAATACATTTTCCAATTAAGAAGCTCCAAGATAAAAGAGTGCAATCCAAACATCAAAATTCATCCATGCTCCAATTTCATCCACCAAGAAGGAAATGTGAAATTTTCAAGAGAGATAATGATCCGATCCAAGTGATGATACAAAATGAATTCATGTCTATCGTATTTATACACTCATTGGGAGTTTGAATTACCTAATTTGAGCCTACATTAGCCCATCAAATGAAAATAATATGAAATAACTAACTTTTGGTGACAAGCCCACCAAACTAGCTCATAAACAAAATAACAAGCCTCCCAAGGGGTTGAATAATCAATAGTGCATGTCGTTGGGCTCTCTAAGAGGCCTGATGAAGTCTGTAAGTGCCAAAATGATGAATGGAACTTCCAAAAGTAATGGACAAGGGGTTGGTCCCTTGTTCTCCACATAAAAAACCTGTGTTGCTCCTAATGGTTGTGAGGGCACACAAGTGACCTCATCAGTCCCCAAGTAAGTTGAAAATGCCTATAGACCATATGTGAGGGCTCAGATGATGGTGTAAGTGATACCACAACAACATACAAGTCCTGGGTCCTTTGCTAAGTGCATGGTACAACTGTGGGGTTCGCTGGGCAAAGGTGAACCAGGTGCATCTTCCTCGTCCAATAGGTGAATTTCGAGCAATCTCTGACATCTTTGGGATCCATAGATTGTTGTCTACTGTTGTGGAGGCCCATGGCTCCCAACACACATCCTACATGTGCCAATGTAGCCCTTTGGAGGGTTAGGACCCCATATAGGGAGACCAAACCCAAGATGGAGACCACATGCAATCCTGCATAAGATCCAATGCTTCCCCTGGCCTTCCAGTATAACAAGTCATTAAGGAAATCGAGTAAAGAGCTTACAACTTACAAACTGTGGACAATAGGGGGGGACTTCATAATGGCAAGCCCTTCCATAATGGGCTTTGGCATGTGCTAGTGTCTCCACACTCCAAATGGGGTTAACCAAGTATTCCATTAGGTGGTTTCTACTTCTAAAGGGGATAATATGTCCAAGGTACATCCTTTGAAAGGTCGTGGGATGTGGTAAGGAGATGAATGGAGGAGGGAATGAAAATGGGCAACCCTGGGCCACATGTTGGGGTGCGAGGGTAGCTAGTAAAAGGGAAGCCCATACTTGGGTATATAATGTATAGGAGGGAGAAATCGTGGTACATGAGGTGCCCCGACCTTGATTTTTCCACCTTTTCTTATATGCCTTTTGCCTTTTATGATTTTTCTTTAATTAACTGCTCGGGGCTCATGGGGTAAGAGCATGATGTGTGAGATATAGCAGTGGATACCCCTTTTAAGGTAGGGTAGTTCATTGCTCACCAAGGGTTGGGACAATCATGGGTTCCTAAATGATAAAGGAGGCTCATATAGGGCCTATAGAAACTAGGGTGATGGCCTTGATGATATGGTAGAGCTCATGTATTGGCTTTTTCCCATGTGCTTAATGTGTTTGTTTCGGCCATCTTTTGCATTTTGTGGTACATTTTCTTGTTGAATGTGGACAATTATGCTTTTAATCTTTTTTTCAGCTGCATCAACCTCTAGGGCATCATTTCAGGCCTGACCCAAGGTGTGGGAAAGGGGAAGGGCAAAGATACCCCTATGTGGACCCATTGGAGGAATTTAGACCGAGGTGGGAGAAATGATGAATGGGTTCAGAATGAGTGGAAAAGGGGCAATATATGTGGATGAGGGAGCGGGACCACACAACCAATATTGGGGTTTCCCATCTAATAACATCCCTAAAGCTAAAGGGCCAGTAAAAGAGATTCCATGGGACTAGGGTCCAAGGGTAACATCTAAAAAGAGGGCTAGGGGACAAGAACACAAACCTAGCCCATCCTTTCCGCTGAATCCCCCCATTAATCCATGCGCAAAAGTGTTCATGATAAGCAAACTACAATACAGAATTACCAAATGACAAGGCATACCTTTAGGTTCAGGAGGCCCACCTTCAAACATATGATCTTGGCAGATGGGTGAGAGACCACATGGCTAGCTCAGGTGGCGGAGACATGGCACAACAAGCTAGCTAGTGGTTGCTGGTTGCCAACTGAAGACCATCTTGGAGAAATTTTTTCTCCTAGGGATATCACCCATAAAATGGTGGGTAACAAGGTTGGAAACATTATTGACAGGAAGAGCGCATCGGGGTGATGCTTTAGCTTGGGGTCTGCTATCATATCTTGGATGAGGAAGAAACAAAAGTTCGTAGCTCATTAGGGGAATTTTGAGGTCTAAAATGGGCCTCCTAAGAAAAATGTACAACCAAAATAAACTTTATAAGAACCAATAGGATTCAAGATGATGATGTCAACCATGGGGGATGATTCACCATTTTTCAAGTAAAAATGTAAAAATATTATAAAATAATAAAATAATAAAATTAGTTTTTCAACTCGTATTTTAAACTTATCTCCCTAATGTTTTACTCAAATTTCGAGTGAGAATACTCATTGGATGCAAAATTTAATTGCTCATCCAAGGAGTACCCATGTTGCATACTTTCGAAAGAAGGGTCCATTTTCATGTATTTCTCAATTTTTTGTGTAGCAAGGTCCATCGAAAATATGCAACATGGGTACTCCTTGGATGAGGAATCAAATTCTACATCCAATGCGTGTTGCCGTTCAAAATTTGAGTAAACCAATAAGGAGATAAGTTGAAAATACGAGTTGAAAAATAGTTTTTCTTTTTTTTCCCTCTAAAATTTGATGATGTAATCTAATATTATTTTATTATTTCCACTATTATTTTATAATTTCCTAAGGAGGCCCATTTTAGATCTCAAAATTCCCCTAATGTTTAAGCACGATCAAGACAAAGTACATTTCTACTAGCATGGTTAGTTATGAGGCAGTTCTGTTGAGAAAGCTCTTTGCAGAGTTGTTTGAGCAAGTCCTGGATATACAATGATATATTACGACAAGAAGAGTGGGATCCGATTGGCAGAGAATCTTGTATTTTATGACAAGTCCAAGCATATTGAGATTGGGTGCCACTATATTCAAGACATGGTGTAGACAGGAGTTGTAAGACTCGACATTTCGACTGATGAGTAGATATCAGACATAATCACCAATGCTTTGCCTAAAGGAAAGTTCTTGGTCTTTAGAGAGCAACTTGGACTAATGGATGTGATCTGTTGAAGTTTCGAAGTTTACTTAGTTAGAAACCCTCCATGCACTTTATCTGATTTGTTCCTACCTACTTGTTATCTTCCTTAACAAGTTATTTACAATGTAAATACTGAAAATAAACACTAGTGCATGTGCAACATATTATAGATCAACAACTAAAAGAAACAAGAACAAACACACCACATGACACCATTATTTTTGGACTAATGTCCCGGAAAAACCCAATGTGGGAAAACTGGTGCAACTATCTAAGGGTTTTCTTATTAAGCAATATCAGAGTACAATCTGGGTGCCAAAACTGGCCTATCCAACAGAGAATTTCCTTAGCAATAATACCTCTCGGTTTTTGACAAATCTAATGGCTGAAATCTCGGATAATCTTTCCGACAGCTACTCAGCACCAATCTGCCCCAGAAACCCTAGCATTTGCCCAATTTGCACTGTGTTAGCCTCTCCTAGCCCAGCGCTGGCATTGCGTCAACCTATCTTGGCATGCAGTAGCCCCAAGAGGCCTTGCGTTAGCTCTCTGAGCCTTTGTGTCAGCTATGTTGGCCCCTCTAGTGCTCTGCTTAACACTTAACTGCTTCTGCATGGCCCTGTGTGAGCACTGGCTGCTTCTGCGTCTCTCTCTCTGGTTGCTCTACTGCTATCCCGACACTATCTCTGCCTCTCTGTCTCTCCATACTCAATGCCTCTCAGCTGCTCTCCCGATCACTGATTCTATCTCTTTTAACAAACCCCGCTCTAGAGAATAGAATTACTGATCACTCTGGTGTGTTCTCCAAGTGACCCTCAAGCCTCCTCTTATGCTTTTCTTGTTGACATCTTAACGACCAAGATTAAGTCCTTAATCAACGGCTAAGATTAGATCTGGCTTGATCCATGTCTTTTGGACCACTCTAACACAGATTTATATTAATACACATTAATATTTTATTTTCCCTAAGTTTAGACTTAGGGACTCCATTAAAAAATATTAATTATTTTAATATCTCTTGATCTGTTTAGAATATGCCCAAACCCTTTCTGGCTATTGGAGATCTCATGTGCCCCAACCTCTCGACCAAATTTTGTGGCTAGAGCACATGAGATGCTACTCCAAATCAACACTCCCTCTTAGCGAGGACTGTGCTCTAGCAATACTCCTCACTGAATATTACTTTGATCATCCAGCATCGATACCTGTGTTGATGTTAGGCCTTCCTGCCCAACTTCCTTTGCACTGTTGCATTCTGTACTACTGCCCATGGTTCTACCACTGCCACTGCTGTATCTGTATGACAACTCCCTCTGCATCCGTGCTGCTATTGGTCCTTCCTTCCAGCACTGCATCTGCACTTCATCTCCTCTCATCATGCTACATCGTGCTGCTCACTGCTACACTACAACTCAATTACGGAGAAGTAAGTAACTAATCTCCCAACGGACCTCCTTGTTGGGCTAGAAACACCCACTATGCTGAAGGTCCCTTTGCTGCTGACAAGTGTTCCCTCTCTGACCTCTTCGTTGCTGCAACAACTCCTTGCATCTCGCACTATTGCACTCCTCTCTGTGCCATCTTGGATTAGTGCAACACTCTTGTGCCTTTCACATTGCTGCAGCCTGCTAGCCTCGCACTGTCTCGGACTCCTGCACTGTAGCTCTCTCTGCTGCTCCATCTGCATCCGTCTCTACCCATTCAGCCAGTCTTGCTACTCCTCATCGAGGCTCCCGTAGCAAGGTCTTATCCAAGAGGCTGGGTACCTCGAGGATCCTGCCCCTCATCGCCTGTAGTCTACCTGACTACAGCTCGATGTCTCCCCACTTCCTCTCAAGTGGTTTGTGTGCACTCATGGCACAATCATTGTCTGTCAAAACTTCCTTCTCTGCCCGTGTTGGCGCTACCTTAGTCTCAGAAGACTCTCCCTTACTCTTCTTCCTTAGACACTGGGTCGCATAGTGACCCAGCTAACCACAATGGAAGTACTTGATCTTGGAGAGATCTTTCTTCTTCCGCTTTTCCTGCTTTCCCTCAGATGCTAGGGCCATATCCTCCTCCTCTTGCTTGACCTTGATCCCTTTGCTGCTGCTACTTGTCTTTGGCTGTCGTTTGATCTCTTCTTGGCGAAGAGCTGCCCACATCTCGTCCCAAGGTGGGAGAGTCCCTCTGCCTAGGATACTTTGGACAAATACTTCCCAATCTTCCGAGACAACATTCAGGATTGTCCTCACCATAAGCTCCTGATCCGGTGTCGCTCCTATAGCAGTTAACTAGTCTCGGATCTCTTTCAGTCCTTCGAGGAAGGTGTCAATGGATTGGCCCTTCTTCATTTGATATGACCTCATCTGGTTCTCGAGCAGCATTTTTCTCTGCATAAAAGTATGCTGGTACAACTTCTTGAGAGCCTCCGACATCTCAAATGTCGTTTCCTTCTCGGCTATAGGTGGTACCACATGATCCTTGACCTTGTCAAGGATAATGCACTTGGCCCTCGCCATCACCTTTTCGTACCTGTCATTATCATTGGGGTCGATTGGGACAAATATTACCTTCAAGGCGAAGTTCTTGACACGATTCCTGTCAAGCACTGATAAGATTCTAGCCTTCCAGACTGTGAAGTTCAATGCTCTGTCCAGTCTATCCTAGTCTCTTACCCTATCTAGTGCCATGATGCTCTTCTACATCCCTCTTGGAAGTTCTTTGTTCGACTCCTCTGAGTCTCTACTTCTCGTCTGGAAGTTCTCTTTTGGACTCCCTCTGAGTCCTGATTTCCCTCGTGGAAATCCTTTTGCCGCTTATCGAGATGCCCCCTACTCTGATCGACTTGTGTAGCTACACTTTTGATTTGGGTTCCTCGGCTAGAAACCCTCGGTAACAACTCCTCTTGCCTTGCTCTGTCAGGTACTGTGTTGACTACAGTACCTCACCAGCTCCACTTTGCAATATTCCTACAACCTTCTAGACCCTAGCAATTGCCTCTCTGTGAATTGCGTCAGCCCCTCTCTGCCTCACGCTGGCTTTGTGTCAGCCCTGGGATGCCTTGCGTCATCCCTCTGGCCCTCTGCATCAGCAATGCTAGCTTTTCTGGGGCTCTGCACAGCTCCCAACTTCCTCTGCGTGGCCCTGGCTGTCTCTGTGTCACACTCCTTGGCTTCTATGTTGCTAGAAACAACTTTTGTCACCTCAGGACAACTGTTTTCTGCCACTATTGCTCTGCTTGACTGATGCCTTTTAGTCCTCCTATGATCTGCAATCACACTCTGATACCATGTTGAAGTTTCTAATTTTACTTAGTTAGAAACCCTCCATGCACTTTATTTGATTTATTCCTACCTACTTGTTATCTTCCTTAACAAGTTATTTACAATGTAAATACTGAAAATAAACATTAGTGCATGCTCAACATATTACAAATCAACAACTAAAAGAAACAAAAACAAACACACCACGTGACACCATTATTTTTGGACTAATGTCCCTGGAAAAACCCAATGTGGGAAAACCGGTGCAACAATCTGAGGGTTTTCTTATTAAGCAATATCAGAGTACAATTTGGGTGCCGAAACTGGCCTACCCAATAGAGAATTTCCTTAGTAGTAATACCTCTCAGTTTCTGATAAATCTACTTGCTGAAATCCTGGATAATCCTTCCGGTAGCTACTCAACACCAATTTGCCCAGAAACCCCAGCGTCTGCCCAATTTGGACTGCGTTAGCCTCTCTTAGCCGAACACTAGCACTGCGTCAGCCTATCTTGCGTCAGCTCTCTGAGCCTCTATGTCAGCGACGCTGGCCCCTCTAGTGCTCTGTGTAGCACTTCGCTGCCTCTGCGTGAGCACTGGTTGCTCCTGCGTCTCTCTCTCTGGCTGCTTTGCCGCTATCCCGGCACCATCTCTGCCTCTCTGTGTCTCTGTACTCAATGCCTCTTAGCTGATCTCCCGATCACTGACTCTATCTCTCTTAGCAAACCCCACTCTAGAGAATAGAATGACTGATCACTTTGGTGTGTTTTCCAAGTGACCCTCATGCCTCCTCTTATACTTTTCCTATTGACATCTCAACGACCAAAATTAAGTCCCTAATCAATGGCTAAGATCAGCCTAGCTTGATCCATGTCTTTTGGACCACTCTAACACAAATTCATATTAATACACATGAATATTTTATTTTCCCTAAGTTTAGACTTAGGGACTCCTTTAAAAAGTATTAACTATTTTAATATCTCCTGACCTATTTAGAATCTTCCCAAATCCTTTCTAGGTATTGGAGATTTCATGTGCCCCAACCTCTCCACCAAATTTCGTGGCTAGAGCACATTCAATGCTACCCCAAACCAACATGATCCTCCCTGATAAGGGTCTCGTCTGATCGAGGACATTGAGCTATGTTCTTCTCCCCTGTTGGAGCTCATAGGGAGAGGAATTGAGCTTAAGAGCACTTGGGGTTGAGGGATCTCTGGACAGTAGGATGGTTGTGATCATTACCCTTTGTAGTAAGTAGTATCTCGCCTATCGTCACCATAGGGTGTGTGTGCTCTTTGTCATTTATGACAAGTTGGGTAACTCCCCCTATCATGGTTGACAAAGTATACCCAGTATACGTCCTACCTACAAGCTGGGTTTGTTGGGATTGTTCCTCCCCATCTAGCCAATGGGTTGAGATGACTTGAGATGGTTATGATCCTTGCATAACAAGTGGTATCTCGATCAAGTGATTAGGATACATGTGTTCTACCACTTGACTCTGGAGGGTCAATGTGGGAAGGTTAGCATGCGTTAGGATGGATATGATCACTACCCTATATGGCAAGTTGTATCTCGCTCGTTGATTAAACAGCAGGATGGATGTGATGCTTGCTTGGTAGATGGATCTCACTCGTTGTGATTGGATGATAGGATGGATGTGATCATTACCTTCTATGGCAAGTTGTATCTCCCCCGTTGATTATCTCCCCTGTTGATTACACAATAGGATGGATGTGATCCTTGCCTGGTATATGGATCTCGCCTATTGTCATTGGATAGAGGGTAGTAGCTTGAGCTCCCTTATGATGTCATGTTCTTCTTTTAGATTCGAGAGTGTTCAACAGAGATGAGCAAAGATTAGCAGAGATAACATTTGACTTGACGATGCCAAGATATTTGAGATGAGTCATATATTGTAGTCGGAAATTTCTCCCTAGCTGAGAGGGAGCATTTATTTGGCAGCGTAGGGACAAATTCCCTCCATTGGACAATCTTTCTCATCCAAAGTAGCTTCAAATTGCCCTTGGAAGAATTTAATTTAGCTAAGGAAAAATTAATGTTTAAAGTGGAAACCCACAATGACAGAAAAGTCTAGGTCGGCCTAGAAGACAAATTAGCCTTTCTACAAGGCCTATAAATACAAGTCAAGGTACCTCATTTGGAGACATCACATCAAGCATCTCTCTCTTCTTCTATTGGTTTGTACATCTGAAAAATTGCAGGGTTCTCTTCACATGTGCGAAGGAGGAAGGTTCTCTTTTCGGTTGACTGATTCGTACTTCTGTTTGGGAGACTTTGACCAGTGTTGGCCAGCTTTGGACCTGTTTTGGAAGGCCGCATTTATTGGCACAAAGACCCAAGTTTTCTGGGCATGTTGACTGCAGTTGACCGTAGGTTTGACCACAGATCACCTCCCTCTATTGACCAGATTTGACCATGATTTTTGGGACTGCTTTGACCATTGACTTGTGACTGGTTAGGGCACATTTAACTGCTTTTGACTTCGATAGAATTGCAGACTTTGACTTTGACCAGATTTGACTTGGGACAGATTTGACTATTGACTCATCATTTGATATTGGTTGGTTGACTTTGTTGATAGTCAAAAGATTGACTTTGACTCATTAATGAATTGGATTATTGTACTCTCTTTGCTGAACATCTTATGACAAGGGTTCTTCTGAGGATAGAGGGTCGAGGGTTTCGATCTTTGATAGCAATGGCTCTTTCTCGCGTCGGTCAACCCTGTGGAGAGTCCAAGAAGCGGAAGTAGTGCGTCCTGCGTGGGTCATCATCGATACGCAGAGAGCAAGGTCACTATGTTATCTGCAGCAGCCAGGGTGTATAAGGAAAACGGAGGTGCGAACTTGCCTAGATCTGGTGTATACAGGTCTCCCTTAGGTAGCAAAGGCAGTCGAAAAACTCCTGATTGACAAAAATGGTTTGGATGAGCTGAGGAAATGTATACGGATTGGCCACTTGATAGTCTGCCCAAAGGCCATAGCTGCCTGCGAGATTATGCTTGGTGAGGGAGCGGACCCTAGCAATAATGGAGCCCATAGGACGAACAACCGCCGACTCTGTCAAAGGTATGAAGAAAATCTCCAGATCTTCGCTTATCAAAATGCTGATCTGTTTTATTATGACACCGAACTAGACATCCAACTGCCATTGAGCCTTGATTGGGCATTAAATCCATCGTTTCGCGGCATGGAGCACAGATCGCGTCTCAGGCTTTTAGATTTAGATCCTCTTGAGGTAGATTGACCCTCTTACTGGTCAGATCTGGAAGCCCCCTCACCGAATAAGCTGTGCCGATGTGAACAAAAGGAGGAGAGCAGAATCACAGGATTAGATCTGCCAAAAACAAGATCTGGAATCCTGGTAAGAGATCACAGTTTCCAAGTTTTTATAAAAAACCCTGAAGGAAAATCGAAAATAATCTGGGTAAAAGAGACAGACACTGTCAAGCAAATGCAGGATATTATTATGCAACAGTTGGGTTACCCCATCAGAACACAAAACCTGATACATGGGGGCAGAGTGTTAAAACTTACAAGACACAAAATACCTTTGGGAATACAGAATCGCACCTTTGTCAACAATCGTCCTCAATCTGAGGTTAAGAGGAGGTGCAACCAACAAAAACACGATTCCAGACAGGGCGGGAGGAAGTGGCACTAGTTCAATTGGGAAAAACCAGGCAACATTTCCTTCAAAAACGTCCTATAAGGGAAAAACACAGAAGGAACAACACTGACCCAAACAGGTATGGACGCAAGGCCATACATAGTGGAACAGCTGGAACACACCCCAGAATACAACATAGGTACACCAGAAACAGATGAGCAATGCACCATATATGAAATACAAGCAATAATATGTAGATTTAAATGCTTTTGGCCCAAACCGGTGGATCTTTTTATTTGGATCTACACGAACTGGACCACGCACTGCGAAATACATCTCTGCTTCAAGGGGTTTTTCATAGTGAAATTTCTATCAGCAATAGACAGAGACATAGTAATGCAGGAAGGACCTTGGTTTTGGGGATCCACTGGACTCTTCATCACACCATGGTTCCCAGGTTTTGATGCAAACACAATGGTTGTCTCGAAGATGCCAGTTTGGGTGCGGCTACACAACCTCCCTATACATCTTTGGAATCAGCAAGTATTCACTGGAATTGGAAATACAATTGGGCGTTACATTAAAATGGACACCCAGCGAGTGGAGGAAAGAATATATACTTTCGCACGAATATGTGTGGAAGTAGACCTCAGCGAAGGCCTGCCAGACCAAATCCAACTGAAGCATAGACAGAGTAGCTGGACACAAGTATTAGATTATGAAAACACTGCATTCAGATGCCGAATATGTAGACAAACAGGACACTTACAAAACACGTGCCCAATAGTCAAAAAAGACAATCGCAGAAAGAAGAAAACGGAAAAACAAGCAAAGGGATGGTATATTCCACCACCTCCCCCGGACGAAGAGGAGGAAGAAGAGATGGATTATGCCAACCTAAACGAGAATAATCAGATGAATAAAGAACCAGTTGCAGAAGATACAAATCCACAGGAAGATATAGAGACAGCATTGGCAAGAAGATCAGAAATGGATATGGGCAGAAATAAACGCAATCACACATCAGACACATCAGATTCTGATAACCCACAACCTGTGGCTGAAAATGCATTAGCACTCATAACTCCCATAGAATCACAGGGGGTTTGGAGAAAGGTTGAGAAGAAAAAAGGGAGAAAGGCCTGATCTTTTCCCCTTTTGTACATAAATATTTTTGCATTTACCAGTTTATTCCATGAAATCCATACACCTTGCGTGGTGTGAAAGGATCTATGCATCATTTTGAGCATCTTTTTTGGAAATCTGTTTACAGCATATGCCAAGAGGCGTCTACAACATGTAATTTTTCAATCATAAATGAAAGATTACAATTTTTCCAGGGAAAAAAAATCTTATGACAATCTAATAAGAAGAAGAATTTAAATTCTCCCTTGTAGGGTTTTCCCTGGTCTTTGACCAGTTCTTGTGTTTCTTGTCATTGCTTCTGATTGTCTCTTATTGTACAATGCATTTACTGTTCTATCTACAATTGCTATTTATTACTAGAAGATTGAATTTATTGCTAATTGAAGTCAAGAATTGGGCTAAAGTAACTGTACAACATACAACAGTGGAAAATTAACACTTATCTGTCGCTCATGCTTTGTCAAAACCTTATTATCATTGTTGCCTACGTGATTTAATCATTAATTTGTGAATTCTACTTCTATTTGAAAGTGATGGTAGACCAGTAGAGAGTTCCAGAGCTGCAGGAGGAGACTCTTAGATGATTTTAAGCTGTCTTTTATCAAAAGCAGAATAAACCTTTGTGTTGACGGGGTCCTTTTTTTTCAATTTTGGTTGAGAATATTTCAGTGTTGAGGAAATTGGCTTCAGGATAATGACAACACTCAAATAGATATGTATACATGTATGTGTTCCTATATGTGTATTGATCACTATGCAAAATATACCATTAATGTTCAATGTTAGTATCTTGTGTCCTAAATACCTCTTCTTTTCCATGTAAAACAGTCTTTACCTGTTTTCCCATTCCGTATATAGAAAACTTATCTATGAGAAAGCCTCACATCTAGAACTAATTCAGATGTAGGCAACTTAATGATTAATTAACTGAATAAAAACTAGAAGCAATTTTCTTTCTGTGCAATATATAAGTGGTTTCAAACATACTAGTTTGTTGTCATAATAGTTATTGTAATCTAAGTGCCATGGTTTCTTTCTTGAACAGGGTTTTTCTACAGGTTTGCCAGAGAGACTTCAATTGGCATTGTTGAGGACATTACCTGGTCTTGAAAATTGTTTGATGTTGAGGCCTGCCTATGCTGTAGAGTATGATTACTTGCCTGCACATCAATGCTTTCGAACTCTTATGACAAAAAAGATAGAAGGCCTCTTTTTCTCAGGTCAGATAAATGGGACCACTGGTTATGAAGAAGCTGCAGCTCAGGTAATGAGCCCCTGTAGAATGCCAAGCACTTACTGTCATTGTTTTCCCTTTTGCAACTCTTGTCCACTGTATGAATCTGTTGGTCAAGGTTAACTAGATGTTCTTCTTTCTTGTCATTCTCTATAAGAATAAAGTGTGAAATATAGAGGTTGCCTCCATATTGCTAAGAAACCATTCATTTATTGGTATTATGCACACTCTAGTTGGGTTCTTCCTGATCTGAAGGTCTAATAGCATTACAAGTCAAATCATGTAGTCTAAAGCAAAGATAGGGATTATAATGCAGTCAAACTTTGATGTCAACCTGATGGTTACTGACATATACAATTTATGAATTGTATTTTCAACATTTGCGATTTTGTAGGGTTTGATAGCAGGGATCAATGCTGCAAGGTTCTCTTCCAGTAAACCACTTATTGTCCTTGAGAGGGAAAGCAGCTATATTGGGACTTTGATTGATGATCTTGTGACAAAGGATCTTCGAGAACCATATCGTATGCTGACAAGGTATTGAAGTGATCAGTTTTGTGTGCATTAGCAAATTATGTCTTCATAAATAAAGGTTAGATTTTGTGCTGTCAAATAAATACAATTTGCTGCTTTTGATTTACCATATTGAACTATTAATACTTGAATTTAGAGGAGATGGGATGCAAGGATGGAAATACTTAGAGATAAGGCCTTCTAAAATATTGCTTGCGTATATGCTGCTGATGAAGGTTAAGATATAATCACTAGAAATTCGAAATTAGGGATGACCTGTTCTAGAAGAAACACATTATGCTAAGTTATAGGTCTGTTGACACTCATGAAACCAAAGATATATACCAGGATGCACAAATATGTCAAATCAATCCTGTCAGTTAACAGCAAAAGTAGTAACATTTCTGATATGACACAATACTTAAACTGTGCTGGTTTATACCATAGTTTGTATGATATGCAATTAAGGAAGAAGTCCATTAAGTATACTAGATATGTGTAATTGTTATTGGCCAACTCTTGCTTGTTCAGGGGAAACTGTAATTAAAAATCCTAATAGGGTTAGTATGTCTCATTGGTGAATCATTTGTTTATATGAGTAAGATAACTAGAGTCATGCTAGCATGTATATGTCCATTTAATAATGGTTTGCAAGATAATTATAGCTAGTATTAAATTGGTTCATTTCAAGTGGTTGAGACGATACCTCATGTATTGTATATCAGGGCCCTACGAGTTCAGATTCTCAAAAGGCTTGATTTCATTGTCATCATACATTTTAAAGTCAAAGCTTTATTCTTCTTTGGGGAACCAATTTCAGTTAGAAACTCTTTTATTGCTTTGATTATCCACGATATTGTTGAACTATCTCTTTTTTCTCTATTCTTTTTGAAGAAAACTTAGATTAGTATTACAAGAAAATAATATATTGTAATAAGTTGCATTGGAATGCATGTTGTTAGGGTCCTATAAATATATAATAGTCCTGTATGATTAATTAGTCATTCATCCCATTGGGATATTGTAAAAGAGTTATGTTTCATTTTAAATTTGTTTAACTCATAAAAATAGAAAAGGAAAACCAAAAAAAGAAAATAAAAAATAGAAAAAAAAAAGTAAAAATAAATAAAATGGGATTAATATATAATATATATATATATATATATATATATATTTGAGAAGAATAGGAAAATAAATCCCAAAGTATGGGCGTGCTGGTTTAAATGCCGCCGTGGTTATTTTAATTTTTATTGATTAATCGTTTTATGTTAATTAATCATGCATTAATTGACATTTTGCTATAAAAATTCGTTTGATATGACATCTTGTTGACTTATGATAAAGTTCAGGGCAAGATCCACGGTCGTCGTGATTCCCGCCCAGATCAACAACGGAGGGCAGATTTCGCACCCCCCCTCCCCGACCTTTCACGACTTAACGGCTAAGTTACAGGATTCGTCAGGCCTGGGTGCTTGATCGCAGATCCCCGGATCGGATAAGGATTTAGATATGGATCCGTTGGGATCCGCCCAGGATTCGTATGGATGGCAGGTCAACAATATCATGTTACCTGCGTCAACTCGTGGACTGTAGGATAGACTAGACAATGAATTTCATTTGGTTTTACGTTCGTAAATGGAGTTACTCTGCCAGTAAAGGATTTTTCAACGGTTAGGGTTAATTTAAAATTGAAAATCGAATTCCCATTATCTCGTTGTTGCAGGCAGCAGCATTTTGGGCCTTACCTTTCCGTCAATATCTGCATTTCGGCATTCCCTGGTGATGAGTCGTGTCCTCACATAAGTATATTTCCTTCCAGTCGACATGTCCTCACATAAACTTTACAAGAGAGTTCGATGATTTACTCTTGCGGCTTTGTTTTGTAGAGTTCAAAAATGAGGCTTCAACATAGATTTATAAATATATAAAAATTAATGTTGATAAACCATGGCCATTTGGCATGGTCATAAGTGAATTTTATAAACCATTCAAAAGGTAAAAAGTAAAGTTTAAATCGAGAAATATTAAAGTAATCTATTAAACTAACGTGTTAAAGTAACATGGTTTTTTAAATGTATAAAAAGTAATGTTTATAAACCATGGCCATTTGAAATAGTTATATTACATGTGAACTTTATCAACCATTCAAAACTTCAAAAGTAAAGTTTATCAAAGTGACATGGTTTATAAAGTAACTTGTGTGATAAGAAATTATTAATTTAAACTTGTTTAAATAATTAAGATTAAAAAATTATAAATGATACATTTAATTATAAGACTATTAATTTAAAAATATTAATTATATATATAATAATTATATTCATAATAATTAATATTAAATATACATAATAATAACAAATTTTTAAATATATATATATAATAATAATAATCATAATAGTAAATTATACTATTTTTATATAGATAGTTTGTTTTTAAAATTATAAAACTATATTTATATTGTTTGTACTTGTTGTTTCCCTGCCGTATCTAGATCCTAGTTTTTCAAAAAATTGGTGGATTTGGATCCGATTCCTGGTAACTTAGCTTAACGAAGGTGGGTTGGGGTGGCGAGGTTGAAAAGTAGTTTTGATTGATACCATTCCCAATTACAGACGTCAACCTTTTGGCATTTTCGTGGTGTCCCTGCCATATACCACGTACCGCCTCTACTATCCCCCCCCCAAAACTGCCATCCTGCTCCTCTCTCCGTTGGCTCGCCCCCCAGAGTCTTTCCTTCACATCTACCTATCCTCTATTCCTCCAGTCACGCACCGCCATTTGTCATCTCTTCCACGCCACCTTCCTGCCATCCACGTCACACGACTGTTAGCTCTTAAATTACCCGCCAAATTGCAAATAGACGTTATGCATTAAAATCCTCCCGCTAATTGATTCGTTACAAATAAATGTCCCGCTCCCAAAATGGTAACAATTTCGTTATGACGCCTATCAAACCCGCTATAAAATCCCTCAGACACGTACAGTCTTTTTCCCTTTTGATATTATTTGAATTGTGCATGTCATGATCGAGCCGTTGTGAAGTTACCAATGCAAAATTACGAGTCATCTCCCTCTGCAACTTCAGTTAAACAAGTCACCTGGTAGCTTTGTTCTTCAACTTTTCTTGTGTAATTCTTTGTTCCTCAATTCCCCTTGGTTAATTCCCTATTCCTCCATTTTTCCTTTGTAATTCGAGATGTTGTCACATAAGGGCAAATGAAAAATGCCTAAAGAGGATCCGTTGGTATCTCCTATCCCTAATCTTGATAGAACTCCATTGATAGATACCTAATATAAAATTGTTGAAACCCAATGAGAATTTGACCTCTATGAGCTCCACAATTAAGTGAAACAAAAATACTTAAACCAGAGTAATGAATTGAGCATCTGGGAGTCTTTCCTTCCCCAATTTACTTTTCCCCAAACTCATTTCTTCCATGCATTCTCTACCCAGTGTCATCTCAGATACCTCCCAAGCCAAAAAGCAATGATTCCTAGAACAATGAGGTCCTTTTTTCCATTTCCCCTGAGAGCATTTGCCAATCCTTGTAGATAAAACCTCAAACCTCCTTGCATCCATTTTCCACTGGTGCACTGACAAAATTGTACAAGAAACTTACCTTCCCCTAGCGAGCTCACATTTTTGAATGCTTTCTACGTGAAAATGCAGAGTTGCCCATAACAAACCCACCATATTCTGCCTCTATATTCCTAGAAATGTCAAGACAAGTGATCTCTATGGTTACTCGTTTACTTGGTTATCCTACAGACTAGTGGGCTGATGAGGTAGTTTTAGGATTTTTGTGAGTTTTTACAGTTGGCCAGAAGCCTTCGATTCTCTTCAATTATAGTCAATATTTATCAGATATCATACATGAACAGTTTTTGAAGTTCAAAGTTGAAGGTGTGTTCAAACACCAATCAGTTTTGGTTTATCTAATGTTATTTCACCAGGTAGATAGATTGAAGTTTCAAATGCAGAGGATGGACGAGCAGGGCAACCCATTGTCAGTTATTCATTGGACTTCTCTGGTCAGAAGAAATTCAGAGGAGTATACTCATACAAATTTTGTAGATAAGTTCCTTCACACATCTTTATGTCTACTATGCAATGATGTTATACCAAGAATATCTCCAAAAATCAAGAAAGTTTTGCACCTTTCAGAGCAGTCAAAGGTGGGCTTGTCACCAAAAGTTGAATTATTAGAACACTACTTTATTTTTGGGGCTTATGTAGGCCAAGGAGGCTAATTCGAACCTCTAATTTGTGCATAAATACAAGTGAGATGAGTTCATTTGCTCATCGTCACTTTGGATTGGATTTTTTCTTTCTCTTGATATTTTCGCAATTTTTTTAGAGGATGAATTGGAGCTTTATGGATGAATTTTGATGTGTGGATATTGATCTATCTTCTCTTGGAGCTTCTCTCTTGTCAATTGTGAATGGTTGGATATATTTTGTTACATGTAAGTACATGCCTTTAATGCTATTCTTGTTTTACTTTGTCATTATATTGGACTGAGATTTTCGGTGTTCTAGGGCTTGTTACCACACAAACTAGCAGGGGACCTAAAGGGCTTTCCTAAGAGGGCAACTGTTAGGTCAAAGGCAACGACAAAGGCTTAGCCCATTGTCACCACAACTAAGTCTCCTTGCTCTTTACGGACTTTCATCAATGGGAGTAGTTCCAATAGTGTAGTGATCACTTTGTAAAGTAAATGTCAATGGAGAGGTGAAGAGTGACCCTAAAAACCCTTTCTCAAGGATGGAGTAAAGAATGGGACTTGCTTGCTCCTTTAGCATGGGATTTGGTCCACCAGGGGAAAGGGGTGAGGATTGAGGGTTTGAGGGAGAAAGGATAAGCTTATGGATGAGTTTCTCAATCCCTATAATCCTTGGAAACTTGGACTCCCAAGTGGTTTTTGACAAATGGTCTTTATTGACAAGTGGGACCACACGGGGCCAAGTGGATTGGGCCCAGGTGCGGGGATGGAATGCAACAACCAATGACGCTCCTATCCTAGACAAGGTGAGGGGAAAGGACCAAACAAGAATATTCACTTCAAAAGGTTGAATTGATCCTATTAAGGTCTAGGCTTGGGGATACCTAGGCAAAATTCGGTCCCAGAGCTAGGTCTTGGGATTCCCGTAGATTACACTGTCAGAATGACCTCAAATTTGGAGGAGAGGGAGGGGTCCCACTAGCACAGTAGCCTAGAGGGGATCAAAAATTTTCCTTTGCCCAATTGTCGGGAAGTTAATGCCCTAGGTGACCTAATGGGGCTAGACTTGGGAAAAAGGGGAAAAATGGTAAAATGAAGGTTGAGATGATCACCTTTTTTAAGGAACCAATTGTTGATTTTGGGTAGCATCAGATGTGCTCTAGCTCCGAAATTTTGTGGAGGGGCTAGAACACATGAGATCTCCAAGACCCATAAATCGTTTGGTGAAATTCCACCCAGATTGTATTTTATTAAAATAATTAATATTTTTAATGAGGTTCCAAAGTCTAACTTAGGAAAATTAAAATATTAATGGGTATTAATGAAAATATGGGTGAGAAGTTTCTAAGAGATGAGGATCAAGTCTATTTTAATCTTAGTTGTTGATTAGAGATTATATCACAACCATTGATATCTCAACAAGAAAATTATAAGGGAAGACTTGAGAGTCATTTGGAGACACACTGAGCAAATCCTCAGTAACCCAAGGGAAATTAATTCTCAAGGAGGAAGATTTCGATTTCAGAGGGAGAGTTGTAGGGTGAAGGAAGAGGAGGGCATGAGCATCAATCATAGACTGAGTAGGAGGTGATGCAGAGCATCAGAGGGACAACATCGAGGGACAAATCAAAGAAGTAGTGCAACAAGGGACATAGTCCTCATGCAGAGATGACGCAAAGGTGACGTAGTGAAGGCTGGAGCGTCTCTAGGGTGTCAGAATTTCTCCAAAGGGAGGAGGAAAATTATCTCAATTGTTTTCTCAGAGGTTTCTCTATGTTCTGCAAATTCATTCCTTGTAAAGTGATTGTTGCTCAAGAATAATAAATAAACCCTCATCTGCTGCATTGGTTTTCCTGCATTGGGTTTTTACAAGGACTATTGTCCAAAAATAATTGTGTTGACGTGATTGATTCTTGTGCTTGTATTTCATTGTTCTTCTCTTTATGCTACTATGTGACAACTGCAGTAGAATTTACTTTGATGTTTACTAAAGGGTTTTGTAAATAACTTATTGTGGAAAATTAGTAGGAGAAATAAATCAGTTACCGCAGTATAATCTCGCGTGTGAAATTTTCACATGGTATCAGTCCTGAGATCGGGCAACAGGATTAGAGAATCTGCAATGAGTCGGGAGCATGATGCTGGAGCAGCAACTCTAAAGGACTCACGCAGTTCTCTCGGGAAAGAGGAAAGCACGAAGAATATGGATCATGACTATTCTATGTTAGCTTCCAAACTTGAAGAAGAAGTCGCTTGCTTGGCAAGTTCTGCTTCCTCTGAGGTTTGGCATATTGATAGTGGAGCTTCTGCGCACATGACAGGAATAAGAGAATGTTTCTCGAGGTATCAAGAAGAACAGGTGAACTTCCAAATCACCATGGGAAATAAATCAAAATGTACCACCGTAGGGAGAGGTACTGTAGTTTTTCAAACAAAAGCAGAGGATTGGCTTCAAACTACCAATGTGTTGCATGTGCTTGGATTGGGGATGAAATTACTCTCTGTATCCTAGTTACAAAACAAGGGCTATGATGTTTTCTTCATTGGGATGTATGTATATGTCAAACATCCGAGTTGGAAGAAGAAGGCCCAAATTGGAGTCAAAAGTAACAGACTGTATAAGTTACAACTAGAATCTCCAATGGCACTGATAGGCAACTGTGGGGAAAAAGATTTGAATGACCTATGGCACAGGAGGATGAGGCACTTACTCCATGGGGCTCTAAGAATTCTCAAAAGAACCGTCACAGGAGTTCCAGAATTAAGTACCAAACGAGATGATGCATGCAGAGGGTGCACACTAGGTAAGTATGCCAAAGTGGCTTATTCCAGAAGTAACAGTAGGGCTAAGAGTGTTCTCGGATTGAGACACTCAGATATCTATGAACCCATGTCCACAAAAGCTCTTAGTGGTGCTGAATACTTCGTCACCCTCATTGATGACCATTCCAGGAAGACTTGGATCTACTTTCTAAAAACCAAGGATGAGGTTTTTGATGAATTCAAAGAGTTTAAGGCTCTAGTTGAGAATCTGACAGGGAAGAGGATAAAAGTGTTGCGCTCAGACAATGGTGGAAAATACATTGATAAGGACTTCACTAATTTCTGCGCAAGGGAAGACATCAGAAGAGAATGGACAACTCCATATAATCCGAAGCAGAATGGAGTAGCAAAGAGGAAGAACGGGACTATTGTTGAAGCAACAAGGGAAATGTTGTATGATCAGGATATGCCCAAATTTCTATGGGCAGAAGCATGCAACACAACAGTAAATGTCCAGAACAGGACTCCTCACAAGGCATTAGGTAAGATTACTCTGGAGAGTGTCTTCACTGACAAGAAGCCTGAGGTGAGTCATTTCAAAATATTTGGGAGTTTGGCATACTGCCATCTACTTGAAGAAAAGAGGAAGAACTTGGATCAAATTGCAGAAAAAGGATATCTTGTGGGATATAGCGAGAATGCTAAGGCATATATAATCTATCTTCCGGGAAATTGGAAGATCGTAGTATGACGGGATGTAAAGTTCATGGAGGATAGAGCTTTTAGGAAATCCCGAGAAATTCCTTTCGAAGAGCAGTCAAAGGATAATCCATTGGTCCAACCACTTTGACCAGCAGAAACTAGGACTAGTATTTCTCCAAAAGACAAGAATCCAGAAGTATCATAGCAGGTGGAGTCCCAGGAGGAGGAGCAAATAGATCTACCCACTAACAGTGGAAAAATGAGCCGAGAACTTTGACAGATACTACGGGATGCAGAGGATTTCGTTGGAGCTCCTAGGAATGAGAAAAGGGAGCGTAGACATTTAGATAGATACCAAGCCTTGGTGGCTCAGGTTGGAGAACCCTCTAGTTTTCAAGAGGCCATTTAACATCAAGTATGGGTAGATGCTATGGTGGAGGAATACAGTGCCATAATGGTCAGTGATGTCTGGGAAGTGGTACCTAGACCTCAAGACAGGTCAGTTGTAGGTTCGAGATGGATCTACAAGGTCAAATATGCTACAAATGGTAGTGTGGAAAAATACAAAGCTAGGTTTGTGGCTAAGGGGTATGCTCAGAAGGAAGGGATAGACTACAAAGAAACCTTCGCCCCAGTAGCCAGGTATACTTTTATAAGATCCATGATATCCCTTGCGGCACATATGGGGTGGAAGATTCGCCTGATGGATGTCAAGGGTGTGTTTTTGAACAGGGTGATAGAAGAAGAAGTATACATTGAACAACCAGAGGGTTTTGAGACACATGAGAAGAAATCTCATGTATGTAGGTTGAAGAAAGCCTTGTATGGGCCTAAACAAGCGCCTAGAGCATGGTACGGTCAAATTGATGGTTACTTGCAAAAGATGGGATTCGTCAACAGTGACATAGATCTGAACCTCTACTATATGATTGTAGAGAATGAGCCTCTAATTTTGGTGTTATGTGTGGATGACCTTTTTCTAACAGGTTCATCTAGGCTCATCAAAGATTGCAAGGAAAACCTAGTTATAGAATTTGACATGAAGGATTTGGGACGAATGCATTATTTTATGGGGTTGGAAGTTTGGCAGCAGAAGGGTGGAATTTTCCTTGGACAAAGAAGATATGCTACAAAAATTCTAAAAAGATTCAGAATACAGGACTGAAGGCCTATGGTTACTCCAATGATTACCAATTGGAAGAAGATTGATGCGTCTAAAGATAAAGAAGTCAATCCCACCTTGTACAGGCAGCTCATAGGGTCCCTAATGTATCTGGTCAATACCAGGCTAGACATTTGTTACGCTATCAACACCCTCAGTCAGTTCATGGTGGAACCAAAGAGGGCTCACTGGGCAGCAGCCAAGCATGTTCTCAGATATATACGAGTAACAATCGAGCATGGATTAATGTTCACTCGAGGCAATGGCATCAGGCTGAGTGGGTTCACTGACACAGATTGGGCTAGAAGTTTAGTAGATCGGAAAAGTACCACTGGGTACTGTTTCAACATTGGATCAGGAATGACCTCCTGGTGTAGTAGGAAACAAAAATCTGTATCTTTGAGCTCAGTTGAAGCTGAATATATGGCAGCTAGCACAACACCGTGTGATAATTGGAGTTGCATTAAGCTCTCGGAGAATCCCGTTTTTCATGATCGGTCGAAGTAAATTGACATTAGGTGTCACTTTATCAGAGATTGTGTCTAACAAGGGGCAGTACAATTATGGTACACTCCGACAGGAGAACAAGTGGCAGGCATTCTGACCAAGGCTCTAGGAAGAACAAAGTTTGTTTATTTCAGGGAGAAGATGGGGATGATTAAGAATACGTTTCAGTAGCACAAGTTGATAGTGCAGGGAGTTGCAGTGCAACAATTAGCAGTGGCAGTGTTATGGGCAACATGATGTAGCATATTGAGAGGGAGCTGCATTACAGATGCAGCAGTGACAGTGACAATGTCATGTGAAGCAGTACAGGTTGCAGTAGCACAGTGGATGAAGGCCAACAGGTCGAGCATCAACAACGCAAAGGACCAATGTCATGGATCAGTGTGATACTTCTACTGGGAAGTATTGCTAGAGCACTTTCCTTGCTAAGAGGGAGTGTTGATTTTGGGTAGCATCGGATGTGCTCTAGCTCCAAAATTTTGTGGAGGGGCTAGAAAACATGAGATCTCCAAGACACAAAAATCGTTTGGTGAAATTCTACTCGGATTGTATTTTATAAAAATAATTAATATTTTTAATGGTATTAATGGAAATATGGGTGAGAAGCTTCTAAGAGACGAGGATCAAGTCTATTTTAATCTTAGCCATTGATTAGAGATTAGATCACGGCTGTTGATATCTCAACAGGAAAAGTATAAAGGAAGACTTGAGAGTCATTTGGAGACACACCGGGCAAATCCTCAGTAACCTGAGGGAAATTGATCTCAAGGAGGAAGATTTTGATTTCAGAGGGAGAGTTGCAAGGTGAAGGAAGAGGAGGGCATCAACATCAGTCAGAGAGTGAGCAGGAGGTCACGCGGAGAATTAGAGGGACAATGCAGAGGGATAGATCAGAGAGGAAGCGTAGCAAGGTACGCAGTCCTCACGCAGAGATGACGCAGTGAACGCTGGAGGGTCTCTCGGGTGTTCGAATTTCTCCAAAGGGAGGAGGAAAATTATCTCAGGTGTTTTCTCAGAGGTTTCTCCATGTTCTGCAAAATCATTCCTTGTAAAGAGATTGTTGCTAAAGAATAATAAATAAACCCTCATTTGCTGCACCGGTTTTCGCGCATTGGGTTATTCCGGGGACTATTGTCCAAAAATAACTGTTGATGTGATTGATTCTTGTGCTTGAATTTCACTGTTCTTTTCTCTATGCTATTATGTGACAACTGCAGTAGAATTTACTTTGATGTTTACTAAAGGGTCTTGTAAATAACTTATTATGGAAAATAAATAGGAGAAATAATTTAGTTACTGCAGTAGAATTTCGTGTTTGAAATTTTCACACTAGTACCTAATTCACGTGGGGATATGGAGTCAAGGATGGTAATGAGTAAGAACGTGGATCCTTGATCAAGGAGGCCCAGAAAGTCAACTTCGTCCAATGTAGATAGTAAGAAAAGAAAAGTGACCTTCAAGCATTTATACTTTAAAGAAAATGATGCTAGCTTCTCGAGATAAACAATCTCTAGGACATTTCATTCATATAACATTGGCCCATACGTTTAAATAACTAAAACATGCTCAATTCCACATTTTAATAATGCAACAACTAGCCCTAATTTTAGCAGTATGCAGCAACAAGAATAATAACAATAAAAGTCACAACGTTATAGAGTATATCCAACCAAGAATTTGTTTGCATGACAAAGCTCCAAGACAAGAGAAATAACCCAAATCCATACATCAAAATTCATCCACCTTCAAAAATATCTACCAAGGAAAAAGTGTGAAAATTCTCTATGATTAGAGAGATCCCAAGTCAAGTGATGATACAAATGAATGTACCTAACATAAATATATAACCTCCTATTGAGTTCGAATTCACCTATGGGCCCCTAAAGATAAAATCATGTGCAAATAATAACTCCTAATGGTGACAATCCCACCATACTAGCTCATAATGTAAAAGAAAGCCTCACAAGGGGCCAAATAATGATGTACGCATGTCGTAGGGCCCTCTAAAGGCTCAATAACATCTTGAAGTGCCATATTGAGAAATAAATTCCTCGGAATATGATGGACAAGGGTGTGGTCCCTTGTTCTCCGAGTAGTAGACCTGTGGTGCTCTCAGTGTGTCTGAGGGCACATCAATGACCCCATGGGTCTCCATGTGGATCAGAGATGCTTGTAGATCCTTTGCTACGGATCAAGTGGTGGAATGAATGTTTCCATGACATCGTACAAGTGTTGGGGCATCTGCCAGGAATGTGGGGCTCTTGTGGGGGCCAATTGGGCATAGTGTACTAATCATGTCACCGTCATCCCAAAAGTGGATCGCTATTAGTCTTTGAACATCCATGGAGTGTTGTCTGCTTTTGTGGAGGCCCATGGCTCTCTATGCATACCCTACATGTGCCAATGTGAACCTCTGGGGGTCAGGGTCCCATAGAGGGAAGCCAAACCCAAATGAAAACCACCTGCAATCCTGCATAAGATCCAATGTGTCCCCTAGGCTTCCAATACAATCAATCATTAGAATAATCGGGTAAAGGAGCTTTCAAACCATGGATAACAAAGTGGGAACTTCATAATGGCATGCCCTTCCATAGTGGGGTTTGGCATGTGTTAGTGCCCCCAAACTCCAAAGGTGGTTAGCTAAGTACCTTATTAGGTGGTTTCAGCGCTTAGAGTGGATAATATGTCCAAGGTACACCCTTCTAATGATGGTGGCAAGTGACAAATAGGTGAGATGGAATACGGCATGAGAGGTGCAACCCTAGGCTACATAATAGGGCATAGGGGTAGCTAGATAAGGGGAAGCCCACACCTAGGTATTAATGTATGGGAGGGAGCAGTCATGGTACATGAGGTGCCCCGACCTTGATTTTTCCACCCTTCGTTATATGCCTTTGCCTTTTATGAATTTTCTTCAATTAACTACTCAGGGCTCAAAGGACAAGAGCATGATGTGTATAATATAGAAGTGATTACCCATTTTGAGGTAGGGCGATTCATTGCCCTCCATGGGTTGGGACAATCATGGATTTCTGAATGATAGAGGAGGCTTATCTAGGGCCTATGGAACTAGGGTGATGGCCATGGGTGGGGTAGAGCTCATGTATTGACTTTTTCCCACTTGCTAATTATTTTTGTCTCGACCATCTTTTGCATTTTGTGGTACAATTTCCTGTTAAATGTGGTCAATTATGTTTTTTCTTCCTTTTTTTAGTTGCTTCAACCTCTGAGGCATCATTTTAGGCCTGACCCAAGGTGGGGGCAAAGGGGATAGAGAGGCTAGCCCTATGTGGACCCAGAATGGAAATGTGGACCCAAGTGGGGGAAATGATGAATGGGGGTATAGTGAGTGGAAAGGGAGTAGTATGTGCGGGTAAATGAGCGGGACCACGAACCCAAAGTCGAGGTTTCCCAAGTAGTACCACCCTAGAACCAAATGGCCAATAAAGGAGATTCCACGGGACTAAGATCCAAAGGTAACAACCAAAAGGGGTCAAGGGGACAAGAGCACAAACTAATCCCACTCTTTCCACCAAATCCCCCCACCAATCCATACTCAGAAGTATCCATGATAAGTAAACCCAATACTCAATTACCAAATGACAAGACATACCTTTAGATTCGAAAGGCCCATGTTCAAACATACGATCAGTATAAGTGGGCGAGAGACCACATGGCTGGCTCAGGTGGCAGAGAAATGGCACAACGAGCTAGTAAGGAGGCATCAAGGGGTTGCTGGCTACCGGCTGAGGCTCATCATGGAGAAAAAATTCTCCTGGGGATATCACCCACAAAATGGTGGGTAATAGGGCTAATTGCTGCATTCATTTACTGCTTAAAATTGTGTAATTTTGTCTCTATTATAACATCTCTCAATGTATGGGTCGTGTAATATGAATGAAATCTCCTAGGGGTAATTCTGTTTAAGAATTTGACCTTGATAAGCCATTCCCTTTGTGTATCTAAGTATAAAAGTTGCAAGACTGCTTCTCCTTGACCTAGAAGGCTGGCAAAGTGGTCTTGAGGCCTCCTTGACTGGGAACTAAGAAATCCTACTCATATTCATCATAGACTTCATTCTCCCAAAGACTAAGGCACTGATCTACCAAAAGGTTGTTACAAAAAATCACATTCCTTCACCTTCTTCTAGGTCTAGCCAAGTTGGGGCACTTAAGGCATCAATTTTCCGACAAGCTTGCCTTCCAAAAAGTTCAATCTCCTAGGGTCGCCAGCACTGGTGTTTCCTCAAGGTCTCCTCCAATTTTGATGCCATTCCAATGGTGGACTTGAGAGAAAAGCCAAGCCCTAGCTCCAAGATTAAACTTTGCCTTAGCATTCCAAGGCTAGTACCTCATAGGATCAAATCAACACCTTCAAGTGAAAATTATTTCCTTGATCCTTTCCCAACCTTGTCTATGGTAAGAACATCATTGGTTGCTATACTCATTCCCCCTATCCTAGACCGAGTCCACTTGGTTCTGTGTGGTCCCATTCCTTTGAAAAGACAATTCTTCAAGAACCATCTGGGATACCAATTACAATAAGGATTTCAGGGATTGAGAAGTTCCTACATAAGTCATATCCCATAAACCTAACCTTTGAATCCTCCTTTCCTTTCCCTAGAAGGCATTATACTTTTCTTAGGAAGCAAGCAAGCCTTATCCTTCTAACTCTTTTGGGAAAGGAATTGTTTGGGTCACTCCACATCATTTCATTGACTTATCCTTCATCGGTGATTCCATAATATACTGAGTCTCCTCCCATCAGTGAAAGTCCGTAAATAGAACAGAGCCTTAGTTGAGATGACAGTGGGCTAAGTCTCCATTTGTTGCCCTTGGCCTAGCATTTGCCCTTTAGGGATCCCCCTTAGGTCCCCTGCTAGTTTGAGTGGTAACAGGACCCAAAGAGGGAAGATGATGAAATAGGCCTTGTGATGTGTAGAGGGGAGTGAAAAATGTGAGATGGGAAAATGGGACCGCGCTACCCAAATCGGGGTTTCCTAAGTAGTGCCCTTCCTAAAGCCATAGGCCGATAGGGGGGATCCCACTGGACTAGGATTGAAGATTAATCCCCCATTTAAGATGAGAGAACAATACTACAGTCAAAACCCTTCCTTCTTCCAAGTCACCCAAGAATCGATGCCCAAAGTGCCCAAGCAAAAACAAGCATAAGCACCCAATTGCACAATGAAAAACATACCTTTAGGATTTGATGGCCCACCTTCAAACATATGCTCTCGACAGATGGGTGAGGGGACATATGACTAGCTTAGGGAGCAGAGATCAAGTGGCACAATATATCGGCTACACTAGTGGCTGTCAGGAGCTGTTGGCTGCCAGCTGAAGGCAAATCTTGGAGAAAACTTCTCCTATCGGGTAACCCACTTTTGGTGGGTAACAGGGACTGCATCAATCCTTTGAATTTTCTAGGGAGGACTGCTCTGACCTGATGCCTTTCTCTGGGCCTTAGGAAACAATGATTCTGATCTTATTTACTTAACAATGTTGTGATGGTATGCTATGGTAATGATGATTTATCACCCGGAGTCTCGGACACATTCAGATGCAAAATTATTATTGCGTGCCCACAGAAAATGCTTGTCTTCCTTGTAATGTGTTGAGTCATTAGTTATTTAAATTTTATTTTACATTGCATAGTCTGCCTCTGTTATCTCACAATCATTATGTCTTGTATTTTTTAATTTGTTATTCCTTTATTGATACTTGCTAGATTTCCTGATTATATCTGCTATGCCCATATTGAATGTGCATTCACCCTTTGTTGAATGCACTGAAATGTATCTAATCTCGCAAGCATTTTTTTTCTTTGTAATGAATGTGTTGTTGCTGACAGTCGTTCAGAGCATCGTTTACTTCTTCGAGCAGATAATGCAGACAGCCGTCTTACTCCATTGGGTCGGGAAATTGGTCTGATTGACGACCGGATGTGGAAATATTATGAAGAGAAACAAGCTCGCATATTGCATGAGAAGAAACGTGTAAAAACAGAGAAGATTCCAGGTTAGGCGGCTGTTATTTTTAAATTGTACTTGTTGCATTAATGTCGTTTTATAACCAAAGTCATATTTAGCTTGTAATTGTATGCAAAGAATGTTATTTCAAATTAACTCAATGTTTTTGCACTTCTTTAGCAACTAGTGAAATTACACAAGAAGTTGCAGAACTATCAGGACAAATTGTGAAAGACCCCATGACGTTAGAAAACATTTTGAAACGTCCACATATACATTATGGGATCCTGGACAAATATGGATTTGGGAACGCGTTACTATCTAGAGAAGAGAAAGTGTGTGTGGAAATAGATATAAAATATGAAGGCTTCATCACCCGCCAGCGCAACCATCTTCAGCAGGTTTCTCAGCATCCTTTTTTCTTATTATTCCTTTGCATGAAACTGTTTTGGTATTTTATTTTTGAAAGAGTTAAATTCAATTTTTCTTTGTTTGTCGATGAGATTTCTATACTCATAATGTATCTTCACCTACACTAGTAGAATTCACACCCACCAGGAAGCCATATATACTTTGAATAGCAAAGGTAGGAGAAAAACACCTTATTTGACATTATGTCATTATGTGTAGATTGTACAGCAGCAACATCGGTCTCTGCCAGAGAACTTGGATTACTACTCAATCACTACTTTATCATTGGAAGCACGAGAAAAACTTTCAAAGGTTAGTGCTTTTTGGTCAGCTTTTAAAAGTCACAATTTACTAAAAGACTCTGATGTGATACATATTGGAGCCTGGCTTTTGTATATAAAAGGGATCCTTCAACTCTTCTTTCCCTCCTAAATATTCAAAAGATGATTTGATGGGAGTAACAAAATGGGAAGAAAAAAGGTTAGAGATAAAGTGGCAAATGCACAGAAAAATTCTATACCTTAATAGAAATTGAACTCAAACCTTATAATTTCCAGAAGAGTAATAAAACTTTTTCACATCTAAATGGCTCAACTTTTGATAACATTGAAATGACCAATCTAAATATTTCTATGATATTTTGAAACGAGGCAAATCATGGTTGAATCAAATTTGTATCATTAGCAACATATCTCTCTCTCTCTCTCTCCCTCTATATATATATATATAGAGAGAGAGAGAGAGAGAGAGAGAGAGAGAGAGAGAGATGCTCTCAGTCAACATGAGCAAGCGACAGCTGTTCTACATGTGATCTTCAATGGGGTAGAGGTGTATTACCACCCAAACCCTTCTTGAGATGAAAGTCCCAAAGCTCAAGTAAGACTCTAGAGACACCCAAGAAAGACTACCCATTGTCACCATGGCAGTTCTCCTCTAGCACATACATTTAGTAAGACATACATTCTCTCCTCTAGCACAAAGGGGGAATTCCTAAGAAACCCTAAGACAACTAAATAATGATCACAAAGAAATGAAAGATTGGCTTAGGAAAACAAATCTGAAATATGGATTTACTTTATTAATTTCCAGATTCGTGAAGCAGTAAAGGAAGAGGTTGATTTTACAGTTTTTTTAGGTGGTTGAGAAGTGAGATTAGTACCTAATATTTACTATTGGGCGAATGGAGTCTATCAGGTAATGATTTAATGAGATCATTCTTATGAAATAAGTGCACTGAAACTGAAATGAACAAAATACAGAACCTTTATATGGCTGTCCATGAATGCAGAAAATGGTTTCAAAGCCCTGATTGAGGAAGATTATCAAATTCATCAAGAGGGTATGATTACTACTATAAGATTTAAATTCCAGCCACTTCAGAGTAAGAAATATGACACCCAACATTTTTGAGTATGTGTTTTCTTGTAAGAGGTCACAGGATCAAATCCAGAGGGGGTAGAATATGAACACCTTCGTAGGCTTTAGCAGTGAAATTGTTGTGTGGAGACGGGTCACTTGTTCCACAGGCAAGGGGTTTCATACACCAATTTGGTGTCTGACTTGGATGTGACCTTATAAATAGATTATTGTCACTATATTATAAAAGAATTTAAATGAAAATGAGCCACATAGAAACTCTTCTAAGGAACAAAGTTAATGACATGCTCCCAAAGTTCAACTTCCTTCATAAGTCGCTAAAGCCTGAGCTTCTATGGAACAAAATTGGGAGCTCCATTGAACCTATCACACTCTCTAAGACCAAGAGTCATTTTACACATCTTGAATACATCCTAAAGCGCAGAAACCAAAAATACATGAAGTAAACAAAAGAACCAATGTTGCACGAAGCGGGAGCGAAGCGGAAGCGTTTTTTGGAAGTGGGGACAACGAAGCGTCATTTTCCAAAAATCTAGGAAGCAAAGCATCCGCGGAAGTGTCTGCTATATATATATATTTTTATATTTTTTTGCATTTATACTCAAAACAAACATCCCAAATACCAAATTAATTGTAGAAGACATGAAAACATGCATATTTTTGCATAAATCAAGATAGATATGGCATCCATGATTCCACTGTAGTTACTAGTATGTACAACAATCATCTATATTCTAGCTATTACAAACATACATCAAATTTTTAAGCATATTATAAAACATAAAACATTTAAACAAATTATAAAACATAAAACATAGAACATATTATGATTTATCTAGCAAGTGAGCAACTGTCAACATTTGTCATGTCCAAAATTCAAATAATAATGTTTACAAAATATGTCACTTGGTCACCGCCGAGACCAAAAAGGTTCAAAATTCAAATTCACAAGTCTACAAGTCTAATGAGTAATCTATGACAAAAAGTAGTAGATTGTGAATATATCTACTAATCTCTCCTCCTTCCACCACGAAGAGAACGTGGCGGTGGGCCCCCACATGGTGGCAATGAAGAAGATGGTGCCTATGGAAGTTGTGGCACTAAAACTGATGAAGAAGAACCCCCTGCTATTGGTGTTGAACCATGGAACCTAGGAACCAAGGGACCAGATGGGGGTGGGGGTGGCATATCAACACGATCATC
>APFE030955922.1:0-11036 GCA_000404065.3 Pinus taeda | reverse complement strand
TTTTTTAAGTGTTTTAATACATATACGCGGGTTAGGTATGTATGAACCCGCGTATACACGCGTTTAACTCAGGGAAATGTCGCGTACAGGTAATAAAAACTGTTTTTTAGATTTTGGACCAGGTCTGGAAGGAGGGGTTGCCCTAGGCCATGGGTGTAGCATCAAAAACCATAATGGTGAGATTTGGAGCTATAACAGTGTACCCTTAGCCAACTCCAAGAGCCACCAAGTCAGCAGTCTCTGACCATTTTCTGACAGCTAAGGGACTAAAAGTGATTACAGCATTTACTCTCTCAGCGGCTGCACTCCAGCAGTTGGTTGAGCATTTATGGAACATTTACTCTGCATTCAGATATTTTCTTATGTAAATTTTGTATATATACTCCCCTTAGTAACGCATAAGGGGTTGGTAATTTTTACTTTGAGGCATGTATACTCTGTACTTTCAGAAAAGTTTAATACAAAGAGCAATTTCAGCTCAGTGATTTCCTGGAACTCTGGTGTCTTGTTGATAATCTAAGTGCTGTCGCAGAATCCCTGTGTTGTCTGGTGGAATGATATATTTTCTTTAAACTCTGTTCTGTTTCCCTATGTTATTTCATTCTCATGTTTCCATCATATCTGGCAATAAAGAAAAAGAATAGTTCAGGACATGTTTCTTCGCACCCTGTGCTCAATCTTATATTGTTGTAAATGTTTTCTTCAGGATTAAAACAGACATGAATTCTTAAATGCTCATGTTATATTTAGTTCGATGTTGTGAATGTTATCTAGAAATTATTAAATGCTTCCAGGTAACAATTTCTTTCTTTTCATATCAGTTTATAGAAAGATCCTTAATTGCCTTTCTTATACTGAACATATCATACCCAAACTCAATTTCAAAGCATTATTCCTCAGACAATTATCTCGCTCTGCAGCTTTCATTACAAGTATCAACACAGCACACCAAACCAAAGGACCATTAACTCCATTGCCCAATGTCATGCAAGATTCTGGTAAGAGCATACACATTTTGACTGAACCTTTCCAACCAAACAATTAAACCAAAGTTGAGCTTCACATCTAGCCTAAAATACCATCAGAATAGAGACAAATTATAAAGAGAGAGCCCTCTCTGATTACAGCTTGGCTAGAAGCTGCAATCCAAAGATTGGTTAGTGGTTACCCCGGCCATATTCCCTTAGAGTCAAAGGGAACAACCTGGGTGTTAACATAATTGGCGACTCCGCTGGGGACTCTTTAGGATTTTTCAATTACTATCTATCTCCCATAGACACCATCAAGCCTGAAACCAACCAAGAGGCCTTAAAACTGTTGTTGTATCACACTGACAGCTTTAGGGAAGAGCTTGTTAGGGAATCTCCATCTTAGCTCTGAAATATATATAGCCATTCCAAAATCCTCATCCAATCCTTGCATATATAAAACTTCTTATAAACATCCCAAAAAAAAAAAACAGTTAGAAACTGGATCCTAAGAAAAATCCATGGCATACTAGGGTAAATCCTGACCCTAATCCACCCATCATTGTTGATAATCCAAACACCATCCCAAGAAACTTCAGGAAGCAACAAGGGCAGGATGAGCCTGTTGTTTTAACCTCAGTTGCAGATTTTCCCAACCTTTCTACTCCACTTAAAGTCCTCTTTCGGTCTATTCCAAGTTCCCCTAGTTCACCATCTACATCTCAAAGCCCTACTCCCCCATCTTCATCCACTGCACATATTCTTTTGAACCACACTTTAGGTTCAGCCTCACCTGTTACCCCTGTCACACCCATTGTTCCTATCAACTTAGCAACCCCTGTTAATCCCTTGTACCTTGTAAATATGGCAAGATATGCACCCTTGCAGTTGCCTGCCAATCCTGCAGCTTTGCCTCACGATTACCAAACCAAAATCACTTACTTTGACTCCACTGGTCCTTACTCTGCCACCCAACATGCCAAGAGGATGCAAGATCACTTTGAAAACTATGAAATAGATGATGACAGTGTGAGGATGAGAATATTTTTCCAAAGCTTGACAGGTGATGTTAGAACCTGGTTCAGATCACTTGCTACAAACACTATCACAACCCTTGATGAGCTCTATGAAGCATTCACTAAAATATGGGAGAAAAAGAAGGACCCCTTACATATTCTTGGTGAATATGAGATAATCAAAAGAGGCCCTCAAGAGACTGTTCTGGAGTATTGTGCTAGATTCAACAATGTGTACAATGCAATACCACAAAACTTGAGACCCCCCCCCTGATTTGGCCTTGTACAAATTCCCTGATGGATTTGATTCTGACATGGCATTTCAGTTGAAGGAAAGAGAACCTGAAACCCTTGAAGACGCTCAAAAGGCTGCTGTCACAGTGGAAGCAAACCTGATTGCCAAAAGAAACAGGGCAAGGTTAGAAAAGAGAAGCATATACAAAGAAGAACCTACAGCCTTTGATCAAAAACTTGATGCCATACTCAATAGCATGAAGAGATTAGGTGATAGAGTGGAATCAGTCGAAAGAAAAGCATCATGGGAAGCTCCACAAAACAACCCTCCTAGGAATCCAAATCTTAGGAGAAACCCAAACCCAAACAGTGGTAGGCCTAATCCCGATCCAGAAATCAGACCTCCATTTCAAGAGAACTATGCTGAAGCTTCCACATCAGCTCAATGAAGTCCCTGAGATTAATTTGATAGGTCTAGATGGTGAAAGCCAAGTTTTCTTAACCCAAGAAGATCATGAGAATGATGAAACCAAACTGTTCCAAACTAAAGCAGGTGAATCCTTTGATTTCAAACAAGGCTATGACACTGCTGTTTATGAAGTCCATAAACAATACAAGCTAAGGAGAAGAACAGTGAATGTAAACCAGACTGAAAAGATAAGGGATAATCAGCAGCCTAAAAGAGTCATAGTCACAAAGCCTAATGACAAAACAAATTTACCTACAAAAGAAGTGGTCATTGAAGAGGTCACGGAACCACGGTCCTTGAAAGATCAACCTATGGCCACTTCACCTTCTCAACCTGATTCAAGTATTACTCCCCAGGAGATGAGTAACACAGATAAGCCCCAAAGTCGAGATAAAAATCAAGAAAAAGACCTAATGGACAAAGAAAAGACTGCTATCCATAACCCTAAGACCCAATCTGAAAGTCCCTTTGATCTAGGAACTGAAATTGGCAAGCTTAAGGTAGCAATTCCCCTCTCAGAACTAGCCAAGCATGATATCTATAAACTACAGATCAAGAAGTCCCTTCAACTCACCAGCAACAAGGATGATGTCAATGTGCTGGATGATACCCCAGAACTTCTGTTTGGGCCAGAAGTGGATGGAAAAATAGTAGTCATAGGGGTATTACCTTTTTATGTCAGCTTACATATTCATGATAAAATATTGCACAATGCAATGTTTGATTCAGGTGCCTCTCATAACCTCATGCCTAAAGCAGTCATGGAAAGACTGAATCTAGACATAACAAGGCCATACAAGGACCTGCTCTCCTTTGACTCCAGCCAAGTCAAGTGTTTAGGTATCATAAAAGTCTTATGTGTGTCCCTGGTTCAATACCCAAACAAAACAATTCTAATGGATGTGGTAGTTGCTGATATCCCACCTAAGTATGGGATGTTGTTATCAAAATCATGGGGAGCTAAACTCCAAGGTTCCCTACAATTAGACATGTCATATGCCACTACCTCTATCTTTGGGAAACCAAAAAGACTGTACAGAGAAACCCTCATGAAATACATGGTCAGCAGTGAAGAAAAGCCTCAAAACTTTCCAATATATGTTTTCCATTCAGACATAGACTCATACATTCTTAATAGCAGCACAATCCTCTCAAAGAACAACGTTGAAACTAAGATACTCATACAAGAGGAAGACTCTGATGAAAAAATTACCACTCACAAAACAAGAGTAAATCAAATACTAGACACTGCTGATAATCTAAACATCAAGCATACTAAAGCAAGTGATGAAACTGTCCTGGAAGACAAGCCAGAAGAAAAACCAAAACTTCTACTTACGTTACCAGCCCATGAACAGATCATTAAAACTCCTTCCCAACAGGACATTCTATGGTTTCTTGAATTTGATGGCTCAGTCAACAAGTTAGGGGCAGGAGCTGGAGTTTGGGTACACAATAGAGAAAATAGCTATGCGGAAGGCAGAGCCTATAGATTAAACTTCAGATGTACTAATAATATGGCAGAATATGAAGCTCTTTTACTAGGCCTTAAGTTAGTAAAGTTTTTGCAAGCTGCCAAGGTTTCGATCATGGGTGATTCAAATTTAGTTATCCAACAAGTAAAGGGAAATTTTGTCAACAATGACAAAATAGTAAGGACTTATAGGTCTGTTGTTGCTTACATACTAAATGTTTTCTCTGAATTCCAAATCACTAAAATCCCTAGAAACCAAAATCTGCATGCTCATAGTTTGGCCACATTTGCAAGTACCTGCAAGCTTCCTTTTGAACCCCATCACTGTTTTACAGCTGAGGTGAAACATAGACCCTCTATTCCAAACAATGTGAATGATTGGCAAGTATTTGAGGATGACAAGCAAATAAACCATTTTTTAACTCTGCAACAAGAATTTGCAGGATTAAATATTGACACTAGTACAGCAAGTCAATCACAAATGCCTAGCACAGCAAGTCAATCACAAATACTTGGAAGAGAAATTCAATCACAATTACTTTTTCAAAAGAGTACTCATCCAATGTCACCCAGAACAGCAAAACAACTGCTAAACCCAACCATTTTCAACATGGATAACATTTAGCAAATTCAAGCAATCAATTGTGAAGAAGTGGCCAATACTGAGACTGAAATCATAGAGCTGAAAGACAATTTTTTACCCACAGGCCTGACTCCACTAGAGGACATTTTTGACTCAAATGATATTCCCAGAAAACCAAAAATGCAGCCAATAAATGTAGCCATTGTAGAATGCAACATTGGTACCTTTGACAAGCCCAAAATAATTAAATTGTCTGCTTCTTTACCTCCTGACCAAAAGCCCAAATACATTGACCTCTTTAAATAATTCCAAGATGTTTTTGCATGGAGTTATGAGGACCTGAAGTCCTATGACACCTTTGTTATCCAGCATACTATCCCTCTCAAGCCTGATCAAAAGCCCTTTAAACAAAAACTGAGGAGAATCAATCCAATGCTTCTCCCATCAATGGAACAAGAGGTACAAAAATGTTCAAATCAGGCATCATAGCACCAATCAGATTCTCTGAGTGGATCTCCAGCTTAGTCCCTACAAGAAAGAAAACTGGGGAAATAAGGTTGTGTGTGGACCTAATAAATCTGAACCAAGTGTCCCTCAAAGACAATTACCCCTTACCCAAGATGGATCACATTCTCCAGAGAGTGGTAGGGGCCTCAAGGATCTCATTACTGGATGGATTTTCAGGCTTTAATCAGATCCTGGTACACCCTGATGATCAGGACAAAACAGCATTCACTACCCCATGGGGAACCTTCAAATATGTGAAAATGCCTTTTGGATTGAAAAATGCAGGGGCAACATTTCAAAGAGCCATGGATATTGCTTTTTGCAAAGAGATTCATGACTTTTTAGTCATCTACTTGGATGACCTTACACCTTTCTCAAAATCAGACCAAGAACATATAAAGCATTTGAGACAGATCTTTCTAAAATGCAGAAAATATGGAATCTCTTTGAATCCCAAAAAATCCCTGTTTGGCTTAGAGGAAGGTAAATTATTGGGCCACATCATTTCTAAAGATGGCATTAGAATAGATCCAGATAGGATACATGCTATCCTACAAATGTCCCACCCAAGAAATGTCAAAGAACTGCAAGGATTCTTGGGAAAAGTCAATTTCTTGAGGAGGTTCATCCCAAACTTAGCAGAACTAAGCAGACTATTAAATAACATGCTGAAGAAAGATTCAAAGGTCAAATGGACTGTTGAAGCCAATCAGGCCTTTGAAGGTATAAAAATGGCCCTTACTCAAACCCCAGTGTTGACTAATCCTCAGTTTGACAGAGAATTTATCATTTTCTCTTTTGCCTCCCAGCATACCATTGCCGCTGTCTTGCTACAAAAAGATGATCAAGGAAATGAAAAACCAATAGATTTCTTTAGCAGAGCTCTCAGAGATGCACCTTTAAAGTATCAAATCATGGAAAAGCAGGCTTATGCTTTGGTCAAAGCCATTAAGGACTTTAGGATTTACATCCTTTATTCACATGTTATAGCCTATTTACCAAGTCCTATTGTCAAAGACATTCTCACCCAAGAAAATTTAAAAGGCAGAAGAGGAAAATGGATTGCCAACATTTTGGAATTTGATATTGATATAAAACCTACCAAACTGATAAAAGGGCAAGGTTTGGCCAAACTAATGACAGAAGCAAATTTTCAAGCCTTAGACATCAACCAGCTGGACAGTGAACAGGAGCTGGCGACTCCAAAGATCAATGTAGCCTTTGAACAATCCCCTTGGTACTCTGATATATGTTATGTATTGCAAAACCTGTGTGCTCCCCCAGGATTGTCCAGAACTAAATGTAGGTTCTTTAAAATGAAAGCTTCTAGATTTTGTGTTATAAATGGAGATCTATTATGGAAAAACCATGAAGGCATATTGCTAAATTGTATAATTGAGAATGAAACTGACCATATCATAAAGGAATTTCATGCAGGAGACTGTGGTGGACACTTGTACTGGAAGTCCACTGTGGACAAAATACTGAGGGCTTGTTATTATTGGCCACCATTTTCTCTGATGTCAAGAGATTCACTACCTCATGTCATAAATTTCAAGTGTTTGAGGGAAAGAGATAGCTGATGCCACTTCCTTTAAGACCTATTGCAACAGAGAGACCTTTTTAACAATGGGGCCTGGATTTCATTGGGGAAATTCATCCCTCATCTTCAGGCCAACATAGATGGATTCTAACTGCCACAGACTACTTCACCAAGTGGATTGAATCTATTCCATGCAGGCAAGCAAATGATTCCACTATCATCCAGTTCTTGGAGAACAACATTTTGGCTAGATTTGGATGCCCTCACAAAATAATAACAGACAAAGCTGCAGCTTTCAAATCCAAGAAAATGGTGAACTTCTGCCACAAATTTCACATTACTTTGGGCCATTCTACTGCATATTATCCCCAAGGTAATGGCCTTGCTGAATCATCAAATAAAAGTCTGATAAACATCATAAAAAAAGGTATTAGAAGAGAACAAAAAGAATTGGCATAAGAAGCTAGTCAATGCTCTATGGGCAGATAGAATAACAACTAAGAGATCAATTGGGACCAGCCCATATGAGTTGGTCTATGGATTAGAAGCCAAGTTTCCATCATCACTAGGGATACCTGTTATGAAGCTTCTTCAAGAGAGCGAAGCTGAACCAAATGATATGCAGAGAAGAATAAATCAAATCATATGTTTGCAGCAAACTAGAGATCAAGTTTTCAACAGAGTTCAAGTGTTACAAGAAAAGCTGAAGAAGGCCTTTGACAAAAGAACCAAAGCAGAAGATTTCAACGTTGGTGACAAAGTCCTCAAGTGGGATTCCAGAAGAGAAGATAAGGGAAAACATGGAAAATTTGATTCCCTTTGGAGAGGACCATTTTCTGTCCAAGCAGTACAAGGAAACAACACTTATTTCCTTAAAAGCCTCAATGAAACTGATTTGGATGAAGGTCCTGCGAATGGCAGGATGCTGAAGCACTATTTTGAATATCACCCATAAGTGCAGCCTGAGTTTCCCCTTGTACATATTCAGATGTATATATTGTTTTCCAACATGTAAAAATGTAATTTCTTACAGTTTTCTTGTAGCTGCCAACAGAAGGTGAATAAAATTAGAGGTCCACCAAGAAGAGAAACGCAATTTTGGCATTTCAAAGCAGCAAACTTCAAGATTGGTAAAAACAATCAAGAGCTAAGGCAATCTGACCTGTTGTTCTTGGTCTTTCAAATGAAAAACCATCCCCATGTGGAGCCACTATTTTTTACCTATATCAATAGGTTTCATATTTCATGATTGGTTATAAAAGGTCCAAATATGCTCTGCTTTGATGATGCAAAGATCCCATATTTCCATAAGGAGACAAGGTGTGTCTATATCTTGATAAGGACTCAATTTTGATGGATGGTCCAACAGCCTAATCTGGATCATGCCATTTTTAAATTTCCTGTTGTAGAATAGAGAAAGAAGTCTGTCCAAACTGTCTAATCTTGGCAGACAAGTAGTTCAGGTAGAGAAGAAAGGTTCCCAACAGTTTAATCTGGGACCTTGGAAGAAGTAAGGGTAGAATTTGATAGAAAATCAAAGGAAAAAAGCCAGAAAAAGAAAAGGCACACAAAGTGTCTGCAAGTCCAAGTGCACCCTCCAAGAAGAAAAAAAAAAAAAATGCTAGGCAAAGTAGCTGGGTAGGTAGATGGGGTTGCAGAAGTGATATTTAGTTCAAAATTTGACTTTGATGGTCAAAATGAGAAAAGCAAAACAAAGAAGCATGTCTAACCTCCCTTCCTTCCCTTTTCCCATTTGTTACTAACATCCCCTGAGTTAAAATGCAGGGAAAGATTTATGGTTTCATGGAGGTTCTTCATCCTTTAAAGGCCACCATTTCCTATGTAAAAATCTTTTCATTTTGATCTACTCCCTAAACTAAGTGTGAGTTTCAAACAAACTCAGTGACATTCCCCCTCACTTACCCCTTCATCCCATATTAACCTCTAATTCTACTATGTAACTCCCTATCTTACCCGTCCCTACTAGTATTAACACCATGGTGTATAAACCCCAAAGTTTGTATAAATAATCCCTCCCTTGGCATTATAGCCATATGGTCTTTTAAAAAAGGAATCAAAATGACACTGGTCACTTTGATGAACCTCCATTTCATCTCTCTTCCCTATTTCCAAGTCATTTCACTCATTAAACCTTCATCTGCAAAGAAAGACCCTATAAAAACCCCTTCCTACCCATAACCCCTTTTGAAATTATGGAAAAACCCAAGAAATCCCGAAAAACCCATAAAAACCCACTATTCCAAGGTTGCCCGCCCAAAGTATTTAAGCGAATATTTTAATCGGCCGGTGGGTCCCCCCCCAACCTGCACGACCGTCGGAGGACCCGCCAGCCGTCCGATCTCCCCCGCCTAGATCTTACGGTGGGCGGTCAATTTCGCTCCCTGACTTTCCGACCTTTAGCGTCCGGGGAAAGCGATTTTCCGCCTCGTACAGGGACGCGTGGTAGGCGGTGGGATTGTTCGGAGCCCCCCTCCCCGATACCGCCTTTGCCCAAAGGTGGTGCGGTGAACCCGCTTACCACCATCCCTGTTACCACCCTCCCTCCTACGTCATGCGCACGTCATCCTGACGTCACCTCACCTATGCCCGTGCCCGCGTCCCATGGCCCTCCACGCAGCCCTACCACCGCATCTACCCGCCACCGTGTCCTGCCACCCTGGCTCACACCTCAGCGCCACGTCACTTTCGTACCCAGGCCCCACCATGACATCATGCTGACGTCATCGGCGGAAAAGCGCCAAATGCACACTTTTTCCAAATTTAACGTTATAAACGACCAAATGAGCCGTTTTCGGTCATTTTCACGCGCAAAAGAAGTAGCTGTTGTCGACCAGCTGCCGCGAAGTTTGTCCTCCAGCCATCAAATTCAACATTTCAACTGCTACAAGTCCAGAATTTGACGGCATTAAGCCTCCATAGCCCGGCCCGCAAGCTTCCAAGCTAGTTTTTCCAGGTATTTCGCCAGTTTTCCCACTTTGCCCATGCATTCCAATTCTCTGTAAAATTCACCATTAGAAGACTGGTAAAAATCCTGAATTCAGCTCTGCCTGTTACCTGAAGTAAACCCAAGCAACCTGCACCACCCCTGAACCATAATTTGACATTGGAGTGCTCATTCCACGGGCTGAAACCGTAAAATTGCCCCCGAGGTGCTCGGCATTGTCCCCTTTTGCCAAGTACAGGCCACCTGCATTCTTACCAGAGAAACATCACTATCTCTGCAACTTGCCATTAGCAATTCACATCCCTGTGAAATTTGCAGGAAACTACAAAAGCCAGCTTGCATTTTCCACTGAAAGAAGGACACCAGATTGTGTTTACAGTTGACCTGCTGCTAAAGTCTTTAAGGACTTGTCAAACCATTACCTCTACCTGTACAGATTTAGATTATATCATGGCAGCTTCTGCATCCTCATCCCTCAGTGTGGCCCCACTAAATCAAACAAATAAGGAGTTGGAGGCCTTGCCATTCATTGACAAGGATTGTCTCATTGAAGACTTTGAGGGAAACAGGGACTTCTTGCAGACCTTCACTCAACTGAGGGAAGACTATAAGGATGGGGCATGGTACACATGGGATTTGGGAGTCAAACCTGCCCTATTACTGTCTCCCAGCTATGAATGTTTTCCCTGAAATCATTCACCTATGTGTTGAACACTATGATGTGCAGCATAGAGCTATCAATACTCCATCAGGGAGGATCCTCTTATACATAAATGCTGAGTCCATCAACAAGATGGTACAGTTTGATCAGACAGAGTTGCTGATCCCATTCTCCATGAGTTATTTTCTCGAAGCTGGTGACAAGATGACCAGTGAAGAGCTGCAAAAGGTCACCAGGACCTTCATGAGACCTGAGTGCCAGCCTACAGGGCCACCTCCTTATCTGAATGTACATTTCAATGATGTAGGGAGGCTGTTACTAGACATGATAGCCTATGTGTTGGGATACCAAAATAGTGAGCATGTGGATAAAGCCATGCTAGTGTTGCTGTCTGTTTACAGCCCACGCCAACCCCCTGCCCGAAAGTATAACTTTGCTAAGTTCATAGCCAATAAAATTCATGATCAGTTGAGCAAAGTGGATAGACAGGGGGTCTTCAGATACTCAGCTTACATCTACCATCTGTTCATGTTTCATGATTCTGAAGCCTTCCCATGCTACATCAGAAGGCTGGATCATAGAGGGGAGAGAAGATCTGTCATCTTCTGGACCTCAG
>APFE030955920.1:0-17120 GCA_000404065.3 Pinus taeda | reverse complement strand
ATTACAATTTTTTAAAATTATGTATCAAGGTTGGATACTATTTTAAATTGTTTGAAAATAAACCTAATAGAGATTCTTATAGTTAATTCTATTAAATTGTAACCAAATTAAATTTAGTCATTTTATAGCCATTAAAAGGTTTTATTTCCCTATTTAAATTGTCGTTATGATTTGATTCTTCATCTTGTATTGAAGATGAACCACTAAGTCTTATTTCCCTATTTAAATTGTCTTTATGATATGATTCTTCATCTTGTCTTGATGATGAACCACACAGGCTCTCGACCTAAATCTTCCAATGTGATTTCTTCTGAAAATGTTTAGGATATAATTAATTATAACATGTCTTAACTTCTAAAGAAAATAAATTGTTTATTTCTAATACTGAAAATTAAATAATTTTAAAGAAAAACTATTTATTTTAATAAATTAAATAATCTTATATATATTCTGTTAATTTTATTTTTAATGGACCCAAAAAGAGTGCACCCTTTATCGTACATAGTTTAACATAAATATTCCAATTTTCATAGAAAAACAACATGCTCAAAACAGTGGGAAAAATACTTTGAAATGACATGTTCCCATTCTTGAGGGCATTAAATTTTAATGAAGTTGTAACGATACAGTAAATTGGTTCCTTAAAAAATCAATGGCAAGGGTGGCTGAATCTTGTTTTTGATGGTGAAAATGGATTTAGCACCATAAAAAATCGGGTACTCAAACTTTTGAAGTTTGACAATTGTACTTTATGATAGGTGTGCTTGAATCTTTATTTTTGATAGTGGAAATAGATTTAGCACCATTAAAAACCCTAAAAACACCTAAAATTTTAAAGTTTCCTCATTGCCTTGTTTCTATACCCATCATCAGCCATCTCCAACTCATCATTATTTGGAGATAGGGGAGTGTTGCTTTCAATGAAAGCAACCATGGGCGATCCTTATATTATGTTAGATACATGGACACCGTCCAACAACACCACCCATTGCTCATGTATTGGCGTCCATTGTGATCACCTCACAAATTGTGTAGTGGCTCTAGATCTCCTCGACTTGAATATTTTTGGCTCATTTCCCAATCAGGTCATAGACTTGTCAGCCCTCCATTTTCTCAACGTCTCCAATAACGCCCTCAACTCTTACAACTCTTTGTCAGGGGCACTACCACTGGATTTGAGCTCTCTCGTTAAGCTCAAACATCTTGATCTGTCATATAATATATTCTCCGGTAGCATTCCCAAGGAGTATGCGAAGCTGAAAAATCTAGAATATCTTTCATTGTCCACAAATTATTTGAGTAGAAGAATACCTTGAGAGCTTGGCAATTTAGGGAACTTGAAATGATTTATCCGGGAAACTTCGGTTATAAAGAGAACGAATCCAATAGATTCAATGGAGGGATTCCTCCAGAGATAGGGAATTTGAGCAAGCTTGTCCATCTTCATATGGATGGTTGTGGTCTTAACGGTTCAATTCCTCCTAAGATTGGTGGTCTCAAAAATCTAGAAACAATGTGTTTGCAAGAAAATGCCCTCACTCGTGAAATACCTGTGGAACTGTTGGAACTGAACAAGTTGAGAGAGTTGGATCTTTCAGTGTTGAAGATAATGGAAAATATCCTAGAAAATTGAGAGTTGGTTCACGTAACCTTAGGATAGGAATTAGTTTCTATTTCTTAGGATGTTGTTCTAACTTCCCTAAAACTATGTTTTCTATTTAATGTGTAATGTGGATGAACAATGTAGAGAGTTCTGCAGAGCTAGACCCTCCTGGTTCAGACTCTCTTTCGTAGAGCTGACCAGTGGGTTTTATTTTAATACAAACATTGCCATTTTTATCATGGTATCAGAGCGTCAAGGTTAAGGAACCTGTATGATGGTTGGTGTGTAGTTCTTTGAACGGAGATCATCGCAATTGTGAGGCAGATAACTACGACGATTCTGAAATCGTTGCTGGTTATGAGTGTACCTTTGCGACGAGGGCACTGTACCACTTCGCGTAAATTTTTCGTTGCGGTTTGTCGCAGGAGAGACGTGTACACCTGCGATGATTTCGCATAAAAGACAAGGACTTCTGCGATGATCGAGGAAAGCCAAGAACAACGTTGTAGCTGCGAGGGGAAGCCAAGAACAAGGTTGTCGCTGTCAGAGAAGTTGTGAGGAGAAGCCAAGAATAAGGTTGTAGCTGAAAATAGAAGGTTGTCTGGAGGCTGAGAAGGAAGCCACCGTGATCTGCGCGTGTGCTGCGAGATCAAACGATATTGAAGATCATTGATCTATCTCTGTCACAGATTTGGTGTAAATTTAACATCTTTTACCTGTCGAATTTTTTTTTCTAAATCGCCAAGATGAATAACAATATTTTTGAAGCATGCATGAACGAGCATAACAAGCTCGATGGTTCCAATTATGCAAATCGGAATTTTAAGATGCAGACTCTATTAGAACCGTAGAGTGCTTGGAAAATTGTGAATGGGGATGAGCCAAATCCCGCGGCTAGATCAGCAACGATCACAGATTGGGAGAAACGAAAAAGTAGAGCAAGGAAAATGTTAAATATGTCAGTGAAAGACTGCATTATATCGCACATTAGAGAATGTAAGTCAACTAAAGAGATCTGGGGAATCCTAAAGGAGTTGTATGAGATCAGGAATTCAAATCCTCTTCTGTTTCTCAAGAGTAAGATCTTGTCCCTGAAGATGGAGGAGAATAAGACAATCGCTTCATTCGTAGCAAGGATTAAGGATCTGAAGAACAAATTAGAAGACATTGGTCATACAGTCGATGATACAGATCTTGTGACCATTACAATGAATGGTGTCACTGATGATTATCAAATGTTCATCACTGGGATAAATACCAGAGAGAAGATCCCGCATTTTGAAGAGCTGATAGGTACACTGATGCAGGAAGAAGAGAGGAGATCGACTCTGAAGCCCTAGAGTGTCGATCTCACTTTAATGGCGAAGAAGAACTTCAAAGGGAAAGTAAGTCCACAATAGAAAAACGGAGCAAGTTCACAGAAACAGCCAAATCAAACCTAAGGTATGCATCTGAATAAAAAATACTCCGAAACTAAATGTTTTATTGCAGAAAATTGGGTCATATTGCTAGGGAATGTAGGAAAAAGAAATATCATGAAGAACAACAGAAGTCGAAAAGACATGCAGGTCAACTCGCGAATGGTGATCAGGTGCAGAATTTAAGATTGTTCATGGCAGATCGTGATGAAAATGTTGATGCAAACATCTAGTATGTAGATTTGGGAGTGTCAATACACATGACAGGGAATAAGCATTGGCTGGAATATTTTAAAGAAATCAACGAAGGCGCTCAGATTTACCTAGGTGATGACGGAAGTCATCAAATCAATGGGTGTGGGAAAGTTTATGTCATCCTACCTAATGGTAATATCAAACAAATTTATAATGTAATGTATGTGCTTGGAATAAAAAATAACTTGATTTCTGTATCTATGATTATAGATCAAGATTTGAAAGTTGAATTTTTAAAATCTAACTGCTACATTAAAGATCTGCTAGATGGAATGAAAACAATTGCTACAGGAATCCAAACAGGAGGACTGTACAAGTTGGATGTGAGGCCTGCACCATTTTGAGCATTGACAACAGTGAGCCTGACTATAGAAGAGCTTTGGCATCAAAGATTCGGCCACATCAACTACAATGATTTGCTGTTACTGCAAAGGAAGGAAATAGTAAGAGATTTTCCTATGTTAAAACAAGCACATAATGATTGTGATGCCTGTGCTTTAGGAAAAATGCATAGAGAAGAGTTCCTTGTTAGAGTAGAAAAGAAACAAAGGGATTTACTGGAGTTAATGCACATAGACCTTTTTGGACCTATGCAGACAAAATCATTAGGAGGTGCACTATATTTCCTACTGTTTATTGATGATTGTACAAAGTCTTCTTGGGTGTATTTTTTAAGTAAGAAGAGTGATACATTCGAATACTTTAAGAAGTTAAAAAATATGATTGAAAGACAAACAGGGAAACAGATAAAAATTCTCCATTCTGATTAAGGGGGAGAATATAGGAAGGATGAGTTTATCAGATACTGTAAAGATCATGGAATTTTGCAATAGTTCACAGTACCCCATACTCCATAGTAGAATGGAGTAACAGAAAGGAAGAACATAACTCTGGTGGAATGTGTTAGAAGTATGTTGAAAGGTAAGAATCTTTCAAATGGTTTTTGAGCCGAAGCAGTGAATATTGCAGTTTATTTGAAAAATAGGAATCCTATAAGAAGTCTTGAGTCTAAAACTCCTTATGAAGCATTATATGGATATAAGCCTGCAGTAAAACACTTAAGGATATTTGGATCAAAAGAATTTTCCCACATTCCAAAGGAAGATAGAAGAAAATTAGATTCAAAAGCCATGACATGTATTTTTATAGGGTATTGTTCATCATATAAAGCATACTGATTATTTAATCCCTCTACTCACAAGATTTTTGTTAGTAGAGATGTTAAATTCCATGAGGAGGATCACGAAGAACCTTATGAGCACTATGAGGAATGGGACATTTCGTAATTTGTGGATGAAGAAGAAGGAGAGAACAGTTAGGGTCAGTAGCAAACAAAGGCAAAGGATGAACAACAATAGCAACAACAACAACAACAGCAGCAACAACAATAGCAGCAGGAAGAAAAAGTATATGATGATCAAATAAGGTTTGAAACCACCACCCGACCTCTCAGGAGATTAGGTAGGAAAGCTCAATTGCTTGCAAGATATAGGGAAAATGATTTTATAACTAGTATGATGAATCTGGTTGAATCGTCTAGTTATAAAGAAGAAAATGAAAGTAGTGAATGGAAAACAACCATGGAACAGGAATATAATTCAATAATTAGAAATAACACTTGGGAATTGGTTGAACTTCCTAGAGGAAAACAAGTCATAGGTTGCAAATGGCTATATAAACTGGAAATTAATGCAGATGGAACTATAGAAAAACTAAAAGCTAGGTTGGTTGCAAAGGGGTACAAACAAAAAGAAGGGATATATTATGAAGAAACCTTTGCCCCTGTTGCTAAATTGAACACCATCAGAATGTTAATCGCTTTAGCTACTAAGAAACATTGGATGATGCACCAACTAGATGTAAAGTCTACATTTTTGAATGGAGAACTAAAAGAAGAGGTTCCTCTAGAGCAACCGGAAGGGTTTGTCGAGAAAGGAAAAGAACATTTAGTCTATAGCTTGAAGAAAGCACTTTATGGTCTAAAATAAGCTCCCAGGTCATGGTATGAGAAAATTGATTCATGTTTTCTGCAAGATGGCTATAATAGAAGTAAGAATGACCCTAATCTTTACACCATGATAGATGAACAAGGGTGTGTAGTGATGGTTTCATTATATGTAGATTATTTGATAATTACAGGTGATGCTACATATCTAATTGATGAAATCAAGCAACAGATGTAATAGATGTTTGAGATGAAGCATCTCGGTGAACTCAGATACTGTTTAGGTCACGAGATCTAGAGAGATTCATGTCAAAAATTTATGTCTCAAGCAAAGTATGTCAAAGGCCTGTTAGAAAAGTTTAGAATGGATCAGTGTAAGTCGACACCAGTACCATTGCAACAGAACATCAAATTGCAGTGTGATGATGGCTCAAAAGCGGCGGATGCAACGCTTTACAGACAACTGGTTGGGAGTCTGATCTACCTAACCACCACTAGACCTGATTTGGTTTATGCAGTCAGTGTGTTAAGCCTGTTTATGTCTAAGCCACATGAAATCCATTGGAATACAACGAAGAATGTTTTGAGGTATCTACAAGGTAATGTAGATTATGGAATTATTTACACTGACTCTTCTGATGTTAGATTGGTAGATTTGCAGATTTAGATTGGGTAGAAAATGTGGATGATCGCAGACCTATAACAGGGCACAAGGAACATTTGGTTATAGGTCATGCACAAAACCATAGGTATGGGTTAACCACAAAAAACCCTTCTCTTCAACAACACTTGGTTTTGGGCAATCCCTAAAGCCATGACTAGGGGTTAACCACACAAGACCCGTCTCTTCATTTTCTCATATTCAATAGAAGTTCATAAGGATATAACTTGATATAATGGGGATCATTTCTTCCTAAAGTGGGGGAATTGATCCAAATGGAAAGTTGTATCCACTCATGGTATTGCATGATGTAACATAACAAGGCACTGAAAATACTATAAATAATAGATATAACCTTTCAAAAGGAGAGATTCATCCACCATGATGTAGTTTAAAAGGTTTTCCTCATTTAATAAAGAGTTATCTTTATTTTCATTCATTATGATGTATTCATTGTGTGTATTTTTTTATCAATGGATTTTTTTTTAGAATAATTTCAATAAATATTTTGTTCTTTCTCTCCACTCTGTCTCTACATTCAAGCCTTCCAGATCTTAGCCCCCAAGGTATGGATCATGGATACTCAAACATACATGGAAACTCAGAATAAGGAAGAAGCTTCTAACGATAAAAAAGCTCTTGATGATGAATATATTTAGGAAAATATGGAAATTCTAAAACCGACACTAAGAAGATATACACAAGACATAAAGCCTTCTGAAAGGTATATTGATTTTATTTCATCTATTATTTTGATCACTAATGATGGGGAACCTTATTCTTATCAATAAATAATAGGTAATATTGATAATGTTAAATGGAATATGGAAATGGAAGAAGAGATGAATACCTTGGAAAAAAATAAAATATGGGACATCGTAAAACTTTCTAAATATAGAAAATTTTTTTGGTGTAATCGGGTCTACAAATTTAAGAAAGGCGTTGATGGTAAAGTTGAAATGTATAAGGTTAGTTTGGTTGCAAAGGTGTGCTCTCAAATGGAAGGTATATATTTCAATGAAATATTTTTTCCATTTTTTGAGATTATATTGTTTGTATTGTGATGATGTTGGTGGCTTTACTTGATCTATAGTTAGAGCAATTAGATGTTAAAACAACATTTTTTACATGAAGATTTGGATTAGGAGATACATATCAAACAAACATGATCTGAATTGGATCATTATCTTATTTTTATCAGAGTCGATTTTTTTTTGAGAGGAAAAATTGGAAGAATCATCTAACGAGACCATTTTTACCAACGGGACCCAATTTGGTAGATTGGGGTCTCAAACCTTTGAGGAATATTTTAAGGCACTAAATGTAAATTATTAAGGTAATTTTTTCATTCTTTAATATGTCACTTTTATTTCATATTATACACATAAAAACATTTCGACGATGTAATAATTTCCTCAATCAGAGTCCATATGCGAAAGGTGTGTCACTCAAAAGTTGACCTTTCTATTTTGATCGCCATAATTTGAGAGGATGCCATGTCATCCCCCATTATTCATTGAAAAGGTGTTATCCATGTGATCATGATGAATAAGAATATTCCATATTGTAACTCTAGTTAACAATTGAAGGAGCCAAATCTAGCCATTGGTAGGTCATTGTGCTGTGTCATAACCAAGCCACTAGGAGGAAAAGGCGTTCCATTCTTTTCAAGTGCATTTTGTTCCACAGATGAAAAAAGTGGCTGAGATGTATAACAAGAGCGCACATAGAGATGATTTGAACACTATAGTGTCCCATGAGCCACAATCTTAGTTCTTTGTACTTTGTACTTGTACTACTTGTAGATTGCTTTGCTCTTTTTATCTAAGGTCGCTCTGCTTTGGGTTTTGTCTTGAATTGGTTTCTTAGGATATATCTTGTGGCAATTGCATTTTGTGAGTTTTGTTTTGATTTCTCTATTTTTTGCACAATTATAATTTGCATGCATACACAAAAAACAACAAATTATAAATAAAAAAATCTAAAGAGAAATAAGCCCTCCTAGTGTAAATTTCAAAATTTTAAGTTAATTTCATCAACTTTATTGTGATGAGCTATCTAGTGGAATATCCATGATAATTTATACAAAAAACACAAGGACTGTTTCATCATCACAAAACAACGTTTGTTTGTAAGCTTAAGAAATCATTGTGCAACTTGAAGCAATCTCCCAAACAATGGTACATGAAGTTTGATTCCTTCATGATGAGCTAGAATTATACTATAAGTTAGTATGACCATTGTTTTTACCTAAAAATCTCAAAGGATGTATCCATTATCTTAGTTTATATGTTTGCATACACTTGTTACAAGAAAATCATGGATGGGATTAGAAGGTTAAAGGATCAAATGGCTAAGAGCTTTGATATGAAGGATCTAGGAGGAGCATAACAAATCTTGGCAATAAAAATACATAAAGATAAGAAAAATGGAAATTTTAGGTTTTCAAAACAAAAGTATGTGAAGAAAATACTTGTGAAATTTGGTATGAATAGTATGAAACCTATAAATATCCCATTGACTTCATATTTTAATTTTTCCTTTGGTTTATGTCCTAGTAGTAAGGAAGAAAAGTGTCAAGCAAGGAGGTAACTCCTCAAATGAATTGTGTCTTTGCATTAAGGTTTCTCATGGATATATACAAGGAGGGAGAAACTCTTGGGCTTGACTTCCCAGTGTCTCTTCATATTCTGATTCTCCATTATTTATTATTTACATTATTTACATATATTCACCCAATCCCAATTATTAGGTGTCAACATTCCCCCACTTGATATGAAGGGTTATTGGTGAGTCGAAGCATCATTCTGAACTTTTCGAACTTTTCTCTTCCAAGCGCTTTGGTGAAGATTTCTGCAATCTTCTCATTAGTGGAAAAAAATGGCATAGATGGATTGTCTTGGCCTCAACAAGGTGTCGAATCAGATCGTATTTTGTATTGATGTGCTTTGTTTGATCTTGGAACTTTGGGTTCTTGAACAAATTTATTGCAGAGGTGTTTTCAATCATCAGTGGAGTTGAATGCACTTGTTTCGCCCGTAAATATTCCAGAATTTTCTTGAGCCACACAATTTCCTTTTTTTATTTATTTATTTATTTTTTTTTATTTTTTTTCAGCAGCTGCCACATATTCTGCCTCTATTATGGAATCCGTTGGAATTGATTGTTTGTGTGATCTCTAGGAGACAACTCCTGATCCATGACTCATAGAATAACTTGAAGTAGATACTCCAGTTTCTTTATTTCCATCAAAGTCTGAATCAGAATATCCAATCCAGTTGAAGTTGCCCACCTTTGTATACTTGAGTATAAAGTCTTGAGTTCCCTTTAAGTACTTTAGAACTCTTTTTACAACAGACCAATGTCCCTCACAAAGATTTTGCATAAACCTAGAGAGGATTCCAACAATAAATGAAATCTTTGGTCTGGTAATAGTTAGGTAGTTGTGACTTCGTACAAGCTATCCATACTTTGTTTCATCCTCAAATTCTTTTCCTTCAATGGATGTGAACTTCAAGTTCTATTCCATTGGAGTAGTAAAAGGATTGCACTCATCCATGCCAAACTTGTTCAACATATCTCCAATTTAGTTCTTATGAGAGAGGAATATAAGCTTCAGATGTTGAGTTACTTCAATACCAAGATAGTAGTGAACATATCCCAAGTCAGTCATTTCAAAAAAATTCCTCAATTCCTTCTTTATGGATGCAATGAAGTTCTCATTGTTCCCTATCATGAAAGGATCATCTACATACACAACAAGATATACAACTTTTTTTCCAACTTTCTTGACAAAGCAAGTTGCATCATCAAGATCATAATGTTTGAAGTTGAGTTTCAGAAGATGCTCAATTAAATTTTCATACCAGGATCACAATGCTTGCTTGAGGCCATACAAAAATTTCACAAGCATGCATACTTTTTCTTCATGTCCCTTCACAAAAAATCCTTCTGGCTAGGACATAAAAACATTATCTTTCAAATCTCCATTCAAGAAAGTAGTTTCTACATCCATTTGATGGACTTTGTAATCGTTCTGAGCTTCCAAGGCTAAGAGTGTCTGGATGGTATTCCATTTTTCTGTGGGAGAAAAATCATCCTCATAATTGACCCCTTCCTTTTGTGCAAAACATTTTTCCACAAGTCTGACTTTGTGCTTGTTAGGTGAGCAATCAACTTTATACCTATTCTTGTAGGCCCACTTGCAGCCAATTGGTTTGGTTCCCATGGAGGATCAACTAGTTTCCAAGTGCCATTATTTATTAAGGCATCATAGTCCTTTTTCATCACTTCTTTCCATTCATCATGAGAAGTGACTTCTTTGAAGGAAGCTGGTTCAAAATCTATAGACAAATTTAGTTCAAAATCATAAAAAACATCTATATCTATAGGTGAATAAGAATCATCTACATCACCTCCATTTTTCCTGGTTGTAGTTCATGTTCCTGTCTTTCCAACCTCTTCAGGATGAACCTTTCAAGTGTCTTTGTCAGCCATTTTGGAGGACCTTTTTGAGATGGCCTAGGCTACTCAGTCTACGGAGTTGGGACTGAATCTAGATTGAGACTCCCAATTATGTCAATCACATCACTCAAAGTATCATCATTGGCTCGAGCTTCATGTGGGGGAGAGAGTGTTTCAGAAGAAGATTCCATAGATTGATGAAGAATAGGAATCCCCCCTCCAATATGTGGAATCTGATTATCAAATTCTTGAAATAGTTTTTCATGTATGAATCTATCCAAGCGATCAAGCTGTCATTCAACAACATTGTCAAATTTGGAATATTCAAGAAATATTACATCTCTAGATACAACAAACTTCTTATTAACTTCATCATAGAGACAGTATGCTTCGGAGGTATTTGAATACCCTAAGAAGATACACTTATGAATCCTTGCACCAAGTTTGTGTATTTTCTCCTTTGGTATCAAGGTATAGCAGGTGGAACCAAATACCCTGAGATGCTTTACCGAAGGAATGTGGCCATACAACATTTCATAAGGAGTCTTGTTTCTAATAGCATGTGATGGAAATCTATTCTTTACATACAGAGCACATAGAACTGCATCAACCCAAAACATCAATTTTACATTCTTGAAAAACATCATGGAACATACCATATTTAAGATTTTTATGTTCATTGTTTCAGCTAGTCCGTTATGTTGGGGATTATAAGGCACAATTGTTTGATGTTTGATCCCATTCTGGTGAAGATAGTTTTAAATTCATTTGAAGTGTATTCTTTTCCATTAACAGTGAAAATATAGCTAATATGAGATTGTGCATGATTTTCAATCCATTCATGAAAGTTCTTGAATGTTTGAAAAACATCACATTTGTTCTTCAATAAATAAACCCAACACATTCTAGTGTAGTCATCAATAAATGTCATCATATATTTATTTCCATTTTTAGAAGGAACAAGCATTGGGCCACATAAGTTTGAATGAATAATTTAAAGTTTCCTATCTCCTCTTGAATGTGAATTATGAAAATACTGTTTTTTGTGCAGTCCTAAGATATAAGCATCACATTGCTTAAGTTTCCTAGGAATTGTAGGAAAACCAGTAACACCACTTTTCTTCAACATACGGAGGCTGACATAATTCAAGTGTCAAAATCTAGCATGCCATAAAATACTTGATGGAAATGTACCTTCATCATAATGAGAACTGTATGAAAAGTTTTGTGCACGAGTAAAGGTACCTTGTAGTTTCAAAAGTCTTTCTTCTTCTATCCCTTTCATGACAAGTGAGTGATCTGATGCTTTCCTAACTTCAACCTTTCCATCAAACATATGAATGGAGTTTCCTTGTTGGCAGATGTGGACCAAGGAAAACAAGTTTCTCCTCAACTCTAGGAGATATTAAACATCATGTAGAAGTAAGTCCGGAAGAACAGGTAGTTTGAGCCTGATTGTGCCAAGCCCTGATGGCTTGAGTTTTGATTTATCTACAAAGCATACTACGCCATCAACATTGTTAGTAAATTCTTCAAAAAAATATCTTCTAAAAGTCATCTGGCAAGTTGCCCCTGAATCAAGAAACCAATCATTTTTCTAAGAAGCAAGTGAAGCATTGAAAAAGTCTTCAGTTACTCAAATATTACAATGTGCCACAACATAGTGAGCAGATTCAGGTTATTTTCCTTTCTCTTTATCATTGGTTTTACATTTGGCTTGATTTATTTCTTGTTCAATTTTGTCCCAAGGCAACATACATGTAGATGCATAATGTTCATCTCTATTTTAAAGTACGCAATGAAGATCAAACTTTTCTCCTTGAGAGTGTCTGCCCCCCCACTTCTGAAATTTATTCTTCCTCTACCTCTTCTACCACCTCTTCCTCTAGAAGAATCTTGAGAATGATTCTTCTCTCTATGTGCAAGACATACAACTTCTTCAGAAGACTGAGGAGTTGTCTTCTTCCCACAAGCATTCTCTCTCTCAACAAATTTCTTCACAAGGGAGTCAAAGGTAATCTCTTTGAGGTTTCCACTTGCTTGTAATGATTAAAGATAATTTGAATAAGTGGGATATAGTGCCTTGAAAAAAGCTATGGGAGGAATGTATAGTTGAACAACAGCGGCTTTGAAATCACGCATAATAGATCTTACTTTTGATGTTAAAGAAATAAGATCATTATTTTTCAGTTCAAGGCTAAATAATTTAATCATCAATTGGACAACTTCAAGTTCAGAGTGTGAGTCATAAAGTTCCTTCAACTTCTGTAAGGCTGCAAAAGCATTTGAAAATGGAGAAATATTGTGACTCACCTATTCATTTACAAGTGCTGCAATCAAGGCACAGGCCTTACTATTCATGTTTTCCCAAATGGCCATCTCCTTATGTGAGGTGGGCTTTGTCTGTTCATTATCTCCTTCTCCTATACAACCACCTTTCCACAACTCATTGAAAATGAGATTTTCTTTTTATCTTCTATGACCATTATAGATAGGTCTCTTTTCCAGAGAACTACTCCAACAATTTATATCAATGAATGCATTTTAAAATCTGTGAACTGTGTAAAAAATGTACTCCATTGCCAATATACTAAAAAATGCACTTTTGGTGGTAATATATGTAAAAAAAAGCAGTTCTAATATATATATAATATATATATATATATATACATATATATATATATATATATATATATATATATATAGAGAAATTATATATATATAAATATATATATATAAAATATATATATATGACAAAGGCGTTATATGGGGGACGGTTATATGGGGAAGGATATATATGGTGATGTGTTAACTAAAATGGTGGAGTGAATGTATGGGGGAGGTATTAATTATGTTGGGTGTGATGTCGTAAGAGTCGGGCTCCATAATCGGAGGCAACCATTCAATGTTCAACAATATACCATAACCATATACCATTCAATGTAGCGAGGAGCGATGTAATGAGAGTGATATAAATTGATTTATATATATTGCAGACCAGCTTTATATATATGACATAAGGCAATTTAGGGAGGAGGCAGTATGGAGAGAGAAGTTATATGAGCGATCAACGTATTACCGAGAGTCGGGAGGAGTTTATATAACCAGTATATATGGACAAGTGGAGGTATATAATTGACATAGCATTACACAATGTATGGTAATATATATACTGTAATAACTGATAGAGCGTTACACAGTGTATGGCAATATATATAATGTAATAATTGACAGAGTGTTATGTATTACATAATGTATTGGAGAGGTCATGCGTTTGATAAGAAGGGAGAGGAGGAGTCAGCGTTATACGACACAATAGATATGTGTGATGTGAGAGACATGATGCATGGTAACAATTGAGTCGAGGGGTAATATATGCAATAAGAAAGTGAAGGATTATACCATTCAATTGTGACCTGCATGGGCCACCATTTTATGGAAAACGTAAGAGTGTGAGGATAGCATAACCAGTGAGGTGGTATGTCATATCTATATATATATATATATATATATATAATACACGGTCATAATCATGGTAATACATTAATACCATAAAATGGCTACCACACCAATATGCCAACATAGTTACGATATGGAACAACACCTATACACAACACAATTATGATTCGATGTGTATACAACACCTTATCACAGTCATAATAGCACCTTCAACCAGTGACCAAACCACAACACTTCCAGGCAGCATCTCCACGTAGCACGAAAAACTCACATTTAATTTCAAAACTACTTGAGCCTGAAGCCCAATGGTGCAACACTTATTTATGCATCATGCACCAAAGGGAACATACCATACGACTCTGATTCAATGGATAGGAGAACAAAGAATAGAGAATGGTAGGACAATGAATCAAGACAGATTTTCTGTTAAAGGGGAGGGGTAGATGACAAAGAATAATGACAGAAAATGATATGAGTTACAACAAAAAAACCAATTTTGGGAGCTGGCTCTAATACCATGTTAGGCCAAGAGGTGACTCCTCAAATGAATTGTGTCTTTGCATTAAGATGGCTCATGGATATATACATGGAGGGAGAGACTGTTGGGCTTCACCTCCCAGTGTCTCTTCATATTTCTATTCTCCATTATTTACATATATTCACCCAATCCCAATGATTAGGTGTCAACAAAAAGGAATTTATGTCTTGTATACCATATGCTAATGCAGTGGGAAGGTTGATGTATGTGATAGTATGTACTAGACCATATATTTCAAGGAAAATTTTATGGGCTAATATTTGTAGGTGGGCTAATTTTCCATGCTTTTTCAAAAAATAGATTCAACAATTTCCTTTTTTTGAAAATTGATTCGCCCAAATTTTATAGTATAAAATTATCTTACCTTAAAAATCGCCAAAATTTTACATATACTAATATAGAATAATTAGAAACCTAAATATTTTTACAAAAACATCATAAAAAAATTTACAATTTACATATTGGGGACTAGTAAGATTAACCGAGGTTTCTAAACTTTAAGATAAACTTCCATCCTTAAAATTTTCCATGATATATTTCATATGCAGTGGGTGTTGTTAGTAGATACATAAAAAAAATCCAAGAAGAGAGCATTGAATCATAGTGAAATGGGTTCTTTGGAATATCAAGGCACAAGAGATTATTACATTACCCTTAACATTTGTAGTCATTTTGGTTGGGGTTATTTTGATTCATATTTTGTAGGTGATTTGGATATGAGGAGATTTACTTTAAGTTATACTTTACTCATGCATGAGGATCTACTAATTGGATATCAAAGTGTTAAGAAACAATTGTTTTATCCACTATTGAGGTAGAAAATATCATTTTCTCAAATATCTACTAGGAGGCAACTTGGTTAAAGGATCTTTTGGGTGAGCTTGAAAGAATGAAGTATGGTGTGACTACATTTTTTGATAGTCGAACAACTATCCATTTGAATATCAATATAACTTATCATAGTAAGACTAAGCATATGCTATTAACTACCATTTTGTAAGAAATGTTATTCATGGAGATGGATTATATCCATAGTCAAGAAAATTATGCAAACATATTTATGAAACTAGTATTGTTTGACAAACTATGGTGTTGTTAAAGTGGATATTGTTACAATCCATGACAACTATTAACATAATTAATATATGGTAAAAACATAAATTCACTTCATGTAAATTTTTAATAGTTTGTATAAAAATATCAATTTGCAAAATAAGTGATATTTTAGGTTAACTTTATAATATTATTTTTCTTTATTTAATTTACCCAAAATCAAATAATATATAATAAATATATAAAATTTTATTTTATTATATCTAAATAAAAAGTTAGCTAGTATAAACCTAAAATATGCCTTTTTAATACAATTAACATTAAAATCCTTTTAAATCTGGTATCAAAGTTGGGTTATTTTTAAATTGCTTTTCATATTAATTTCATTAATTATAATAACCACCCTTACCTTTCATTTAAATCTAAAGAAAATTGACTATTTATTTCTAACATTTCAAACAGCCTACCCAGTATTATGGAAAATTCGTTTACCCCTGACAGTTCAAATAATTTTGTGTACATTCTGTTATTTTCTTTTGAAATTTCAACGAAACCAAAAAATTCACGCTTTATGGTAAGTCATTTAGAATAAATCTTCCATTGTTCATAGAAAATCGACCTACTCATGGGAAGACTAAAGTGGACCAACCTTGTCGTTTTCTCTTTTGCCTTCTGCGAAATTACGTCCTGTTTCCTACATTTGTTTCTATATTAATGTCCAGTGCTTTGCATATTAAACAATTTTATTCTATGATACAAAGAGAAGTCGAGCTGCCTGGTTTTCTTACTCTGCTTCCATCCTCGACTCTGCTTTCAGTACAAGATGAGCCTGCCACAATGTGCCATGCAGATCTCTGCTTTCCTCATTGCTTTGTTTCTATACCCATCATCAGCCATCTCCAACTCATCATTATTTGGAGATAGGAGAGTGTTGCTTTCAATGAAAGCAACAATGGACGATCCTAATCATATGTTAGATAGCTGGACACCGTCCAACCGCACCACCCATTGCACATGGATTGGCGTCCATTGTGACCTTATGGATCAAGTAGTCGCTCTAAATCTCTCCAACATGAATCTTTCAGGCTCATTTCCCAATCAGGTCACAGACTTGTCATCCCTCCGTTGGCTAAACGTCTCTAAGAACTACCTCAATGGAAGCCTTCCCTCCCACGTATCAAAATTGAAGAACCTAGAGGTCCTAGACATCTGTTTTAACTCTTTGTCAGGGGCACTGCCACTGGATTTGAGCTCTCTCGTTAAGCTCGAACATCTTGATCTGACAGCTAATAACTTCTCCGGCAGCATTCCCAGGGAGTATGGGAAGCTGAAAAGTCTAGAATATCTTTCATTGTCGAGAAATTATTTGAGCGGAAGAATACCTGGAGAGCTCGGCAATTTGGGGAACATGAAAATACTTTATCTGGGAAAATTCGATTATAAAGGGAACGACTTCAATGGAGGGATTCCTCCCGAGATAGGGAATTTGTGCAAGCTTGTCCATCTTGACATGGATGGTTGTGGTCTTAATGGTTCAATTCCTGCTGAGATTGATGGTCTCAAAAATCTAGAGACATTGTATTTGCGAGGCAATGCCCTCACTGGTGAAATACCCGTGGAACTGTCGGAACTGCACAAGTTGAGAGAGCTGGATCTTTCAGACAATGGCCTACAAGGCGGGATTCCGTATATGATTGGGAACTTGCAAAATCTAGAGGTTTTGC
>APFE030955912.1:193878-215213 GCA_000404065.3 Pinus taeda | reverse complement strand
CCGGTCTTAGCTACACCAGACTTCACAAAAACCTTTATTGTGGAATGTGATGCTTCAGGAAATGGAATTGGTGTTGTTTAAATGCAAGATGAAAGACCCATTGCTTTTGAAAGTCGTCCAATCAAGGGAAAGTTTTTACACAAAGCTATTTATGAGAAGGAAATGTTGGCAATACTCCATGCACTTAAGAAATGGCGACCCTACCTAATGGGAAGACACTTCAAGGTAAAAACAGATCATGATAGCCTTAAATACTTTTTAGAACAAAGATTATCCTCTGAAGAACAACAAAAATGGGTCACAAATATGATGGGTTATGACTTTGAAATCATATACAAAAAAGGGAATCAAAATGTTGTGGCAGATGCACTCACAAGAAAGGATGAGGACGTGGAAGAATTGTTTTGCGCCATTTCTAATATCCAACCATATTGGATAAACGAAGCAAGGGAGGAATGGAAGAATGACGAAGAAGTGTGGGAACTTATTCGAAAGTTAAAACAAGATTCCAATACATCTGTTACATTTAGCTGGAAAAATGATTTGTTATGGTACAAAGATCACTTATACCTCTGTAAGAATTCCCAACTCAAACAAAAGATTCTTCTACAATTGCATGCTTCTCCATTCAGAGGGCACTAATGATTTTTAAAAACTTACCATAGGGTTAAGAAGGAATTTTCTGGGATGGCCTTAAATCGGATATTCAAAAGTTTGTGGTGGAATGTTTGGTATGCCAACAAAATAAAGCTAAAAAAATTAAGACACCAAGTCTATTACAACCTTTATCCATTCCAAGCCAACATTGGGAGGATGTTTCAATGGATTTTATCACAGGTTTACCCAAGTCTGAGGGAAAAAGTGTCATAATGGTGGTAGTTGAAAAACTTACCAAGTATGCACACTTTTGTGCATTATCACATCCATTTAAAACCAGTACAATTTCTACGGCATTTATGGAAACAATTCAAAAGCTACATGGAAACCCAAAGATTATTGTAAGTGACAGAGATCCCACTTTTACTGGAAATTTTTAAACAGAATTATTTTCTTGTCTTGATACAAATGTTTGGAAGGATATCTTCGTTGCTTTGTATCTGATAAACAGAGACAATGGGTCAAATGGTTGCCTCTGGTTGAATGGTGGTATAACACTTCCTTCCATACTGTAACAACAATGACCCCATTTATGGCACTTTATGGATATCAGCCACCAACCATCACATCATATTTAAGAGAAAATTCTAAGGTTCAAGCAGTGGAACATCACATCGAGCATCAACAACAAGTTCTCCAACTCTTCAAGGATAACCTCGTGTTGGTGCAGAATAGAATGAAACAATAGGCAGATCAACATCACAGCGAAAGAAGTTTTGATGTAGGTGATTGGGTATTCCTATGACTACATCCATATAAACAAATGTCCTTTAAGCAAGCTAAGAAGGATAATAAATTTTCACCAAAGTATTATGGTCCATACAAGGTGTTGCAAAAGATTGGTACTATGGCATACAAATTGGAGGCTTCCTGCAGCTCTCAAGTGCACCCAATTTTCCATGTTTCATGTTTAAAGAAGGTTATAGGTGACAAGCTCCCAGTTCAAACAATATTGCCAGAACTTGACGAGGAAGGAAAATTATATTGGAACCGAAAGCAATCATAGAAACAAGAACTCGACAGCTACGAAATCGATCCATTTCAGAGTATCTCATCAAGTGGAAGAACTTATCCGTTGAAGATTCCACATGGGAGGATGAGAATTTTATACAGAAGCATCTAGAACTACGCAAGCATTGAGGACAACACTTTTTTTGAAGGAGAGGGTATGTTAGGTCCTTATAATACTAGTGATGCCCCCATTAATATTGTAGCTATATCCCTTATTAATATTGTTGTGCCCCTATTGTCCCCATATTGTTATTATTGTGCCCCATAGAATCCCCTCTATTGTTATTTTTGTTCCTTTATATTATTATTGTTAGGTCAGCTTTGGTTATATTGTGACCCTTAGACTTCCTATATATAGAAAGGAGTTTTGTCATTTGTATCATCCAAGAATTATTCATTTGTGTAATGTAAAGGAGGTTGCCCCCTCGAAGAGGCTGAATTCTAAGGCATTCAACTATGTTTTCTATATTTTTGTGAGTTGGTTTCATAACAGATCTCCCTACAAATCCCTCGAGAAGGGTAGATTATTCTCCCCTTATGACCCACCCCTTTCACATGGGGGTATATGTGCAAAGAATATAACACATACCCAACATTCTCTCTCTTGTTTTTTTCTTTGTGGATAGGGAGTTGCAATAGTACATTATCAACAATCCAAGGAAATAATTCCCATTATTTCTCTACACCAAGAGAAATTCTTTGTGCTCACAATTTTCCTAATGAATTTGCAACATTATTCAAATTCTCCACCTCGACCACCAACATCTCCTTTTATTTTACCATATCTCTCACAAAATAATATTGAACATCAATATCCTTTGTGTTAGAATGATACATTAAGTTATTTGGTAGGAATATTGCATTTTGACTATCACAATTGATGCTCATAACTCATTGTACAAAACCAATGCTTGAACATAATCTTTGCAAGCATACTACTTCCTTCTTGCATGAGAGGCTTTCATGTATCCAACTACTATAATTGAGAGTTCCAATACATATTATCTCTTTCTCATCTAACTAATAATTTACTTCCATAAATATATTAAACACATAGCCACTTGCAGATCTTCCACGATCCATATCTCAAACCATGTTTGCATCAATGATCCATGTATGTCCAAAAATCTATCCAATCCTATTATTCCTTGGTAGCACAATCCATAACTAGCAGTGCAACATAGATACTTGAAATCCCTCTATTCTGTTGTCCAATGTTCCTTCCCTAGTTTGGACATATACTTTCTTAATACTCCCACTACATGTGCAATATATGATCCAGTATAGCCATTGCACACATCAAACTTCCAACCACATTGAAATATGGAACATGTGACACTTCCTCTTCCTCTTCTCATGTCTCAAGACATTGATCTATAGATAATTTTACACCTATAGGAATATATACCTTTACTAGTTTACATTTCTACATATTAAACTTTGCAATATTGTCTCGATGTGTTCCTCTAATTTAACCATCGTTTCTTGCTTTCTCGGTCTATTTTTATTTTCCATGCCCAAAATAAAATTTGCAGCTCGAAGATCCTTCATTTAAATTGAGAAGATAATTGAATTTTCACTTCCTAGATGATTTCCCTATAAAAGAGTCCAAATAAATAATATGGTCATGAACTAATTTGGAATACACATAGTGATCTACTTTGCTCCTTATGAATCCACATCTCAATATATAAGTATCAAATTTTTTATACCACAACCTTGTTGATTTCTTTAACCCATATAGGGACTTTTTATCATGAATACCAACTACTTCTTTCACTTCACCATAAAGCCTTCAGGCTACTTTAGGTAGATTTCTTATTCCAAATCCCTCTATAGAAATTTTGTCTTCACATCCATCTGTTCTACTTCAAAATCAAAAGAAAAATCAACAAATAAAAGAAATATAATAGAAGTTAACTTGGAAACAAGAGAAAACATCTCATTAAAGTTGATTCCATATACTTGGGAATAACCTTTTTATACTCAATGATCTTTGTATTTCTCCACTTTGACTTTTACATTCAGTTTCTTCTTAAACACCCATTTGCTACCAATGGGATTTCTTCATGCTGGTAACTCAACTAGATCTCAAGCCTCATTTTTGTCTAAGGCTTCCATTTCTTCAACCATGGCCTTTTTCCATAATTTTCCATCCTCTAAATCCACTGCCTACCTAACAGTCCTAGGATTATCATTAGTAATGGACAAAGTAAAATTTGAATGGAAATCAAGTGGAGTATTCCTTTTTAACCGCTTTCTTTCTGTAATTGATCTCCTCAATACCATATTGTGTGGTTCTTCTTCTTATTATTATTGTTCTTATCTAGAGTTTGATCCATAATCCTTCAATTCAAACTCTATCTTCTCTAGTTCTTTCTCCCTTGGTATGACTTCCTATTTCACAACATATTTTATTTCTCTAAAATACCACATCTTGACTATACACGACCTTCTTAATTTCTGGGTTCCAAAGCTTATAACCTCTCAAACCATCTTTATATCCAATAAAGATACACTTTTGGTTGTCTTATTTAGCTTACCCATATTCTCCTTTGGAATGTGTACATAATCATCATATCCAAATACCCTAATATGTTTAAGAGAAGGTTTCTTACTGATCCATGTTGAGTTTTATCATCCAATGTTGATGAGGGTGATATATTTATCTTGTAACACATAGTATCCACTACCTCTACCTGAAATTCATGTCCTAACCCAATAGCACTCAGCATGCTCCTTTATTTCTCCATTAGTGTCCTATTTAAAATTTATATAACTCCAGTATGTTGAGGTGTGTATGGAGTATTATTGTACCTTTCTATATGACACTTCTTATAGAATTATTTGAATTGATTCCCATTTAATTCTCCACCATTATTTTTCCTTGACACTTTAATTCTCTTCTTTGTTTGATTTTCCACAAGAGCCTTAAACTCTTTGAATTTGTCAAATACTTTATATTTCTTTCCCAATAAATAAATCCATGTATTCCTGGAGAATTTATCTATGAATGAGACATAGTACACATATTTACTCAGTTATGGAACCAACACAGCTCCAAACACATCAATTTGTACCAAATGAAATATTCTATATACCCTTGTAGCACCAAAGGAAAATATTTCATTATTATTCTCCCATGTAAACAATGTTCACAAAATTCAAAATCTGGAGAGATTATAATTACCTTTTACCATACCATTACCATGTAGTAATTGAAGGTCCTTCTCTCTAATACGTCTAAGTTTTTGGTACCACAACATAATATTTGTTTGGAAAAATACTAAGGGGGGTGAATCAGTATTCTAAAATCATTAAACTTTTCATTTCCATATTCTATTTTTTGTACGCAACTTTACTTAAGGGAACCCACATTGGTATGTGACACCACTCTTAAGGAAACTAGTGTATATCCAGTAAGCTTTACTTTCCAGTTAATTCATCTTCTATTTAACTTGAGCTAGTGCATCAGTACTTCATTAAACATTAAATAGACATTAACCAGGTGTAATAATAAAAAAATAAACCATCACACATAAGAAACACACATGAACACCAATATTTAAGGTGGAAACCCAATGCAGGAAAAAAACCACCTGTTGTTGTCATCCTTGTCTTCCTTTTAATATAAAAAAAATCTTTTACAATATTGTACTAGCGCAGACTCATTCCAGTACACAGGCACCCACCTGCATAAGGCTACTACCTTCACTTGTTCTCTAGCTCATACTGGAAGGGAGTTCCCACCCCTTGGATCGTGTATTGGCATAAAATTGTACCAGTATGCAGGCACCCACTTGTAGAAGGTTGCAACCTTCACTCGTTCTCCAGCTACTACTGGAAGGGAGCTCCAATCCCCTGATTTGATTTACCAGCTACCACTGGAAGGAAGCTCCAACTCCCTCATCTCCGAGGACCACGTTTCATAAATTTTCATACTGGATCCACTTGCTACACAACATCACAACTTGTCGACCACGTTTCATCAAATTTTCAGACTAGACCCAGTACCAACATTTAAGCTCAATACCCATCATCAAAATTGAAACTCAACCATTGTAACTCAATCATCAATATCATAGTCAGAGGCATATGTATCAATCTCAAATGGTTGTTACAGGTATGATAAGGTGAGGACTGGTGGAGAGAAAAGGTGGTGTTTCAAATCCTCAAATGTCTTATGTCGTGACTTAGGCCATAAAAAAATTATTTTTATCTACCTTTGGTCACTTGAATTAAGTGCCAAGTGATATAATAGAACCCCGACACAAATATTCGGTAGAATTTAGCAAGGCCCAAGAAGTTACAAAGATCTGTTAGTGTTTCAGGGTTGGTTGCATGACTTAGATCATGGCTAGGTCCACATACACCCCATGTCCATCAAAAATGTATCCCAGGTATTGAATTTTATGCATGCCTATTTTCCAAATGAGCATTTCTCCAAATAGGCATACAACTTATGTTGTCGCAGGGTGCTCAAGGCCTACTAAATATGTTGCAAATTTTATGCCTAGGTTCTTCTAAAAATAAGAATTTCATCCAAATATATAACCACAAAAGTGTTTGTGAATGGCTATAGGATATCATTAATAATCCTCATGAACTTTGCTAGAGAATTAGTCAAGACAAAGGGCATGACCAACCACTTGAAAAGGCCTTCTTTAGATTTGAATGTTTTCATCCATACATCAGTTAGTTCAATTGGAACCTGATGGTAGGTTGACTTCAAATCAATATTACTAAATAACTTGGCACATTTAAGCTAGTGAAGAAGATCATAAATCCTAGGGATTGGGTATCTATTCTTAATATGGATTCTTTTAGGGCTCGATAATCAATACAAAGTATGCATGTCCCATCCTTCTTCTGCACCAATACAATTGGACTCTCGCAAGGTGAGAAGCTCGGTTGAATGTGGCCCTTTTGGATGAGCTCATGAATCTAACATTTTATTTTCTCATTTTATTTATATCTTGGGCCATTAGTAAAGGAGTTCTAGGTATCATTTCAATTGATTGTTTGACCTGCTAATGTAGGGGAATCCCCACAAGGGGAGTGTAGATATCTCTGTATGTCTCTACAATCTTGTCCACTTGCTTATGTTGTGTAGAGAAACCTCACGTAAATATTGTTTTGGTTTCAATGACCTTCCTTTCACCTTGTAATTGAACCATGAAGAGAACAAACTTTGCATCTTGAGATATTACCTTTTTGGCATTGTTCTACTACGATAAATGAAATTATTGTAGTTGGGACTACCTTTGGTATCATGTAGATTTGAATTATAAGAGTAATAATGACACTATGAGGATAAGACTCATAAGAAACATGATATTTTCACATATAAGGTTCTCCTAAAATAAAATCACAAACTTCAAGTGGGGCAACATCACATAATACCTCATCTTTGAAGGGCTTGATGTCATAAGATAGGTAGCAATGCTAACTGACATGGATGCCTCATCCATGGCTTAACCAAAAAGTGGTTTATGGTTAGTGGTGTGGCATTATTGGAAGCTTCAATCTCCTGATGACATTATCTAATATCGGGTTCTTTTAGATCTCATTGTCAATTATGAAATGGAGTGGGGTCTCCACCCACATCTGTGACTAGAAGAGGCACTTCCCCTCTTCAAGATCCTTGGGCTCTTTTGGTTGGATCTTTTTGGTTACGATGGTAGAACTAGGTTATGAATTGATGATATCATTTCCTTTATCCTATTCCAAACTAGAATTAGAGTCAGATTCTATTTCCTTTTCTTTAAGCTCCACCAAGAATGATTGTTTTGAGTAACATTCATCAATGTTGTGCTAGGGGATTTTGTGGAGCTCACACCACTTTCAAGTGTCTTTTTTTGTCTTCCCATTACACTTCTTTGACTAAAACTTGGGATAGTTATCTTGAGGTTGACTCTCTTTTTCTTTTCCCTTGTTCTATGAGTTAGGGCTTCCTTTTCCAAGCTTGTGTTGCGGTGGATTTGTAAACCTGAACTCTGGCTTATTTCGGTGATTCAATTTCTACACACTTTTGACAGTATATCAATAAGAAACTCCTAATGAGGAGATTTCCAGGAAATCCATCTCCATTTTTATATACCTGTGTAGGCCACTATGGTACTTCAAGACCAGGTGTTGCTAAGAGTCTCTAACACCCATCTTTGAGCATAATGTGTGGAAATTATTGGTGTACTCTAGTATCATTTGGTGTCTCTCATGTCACAGAGTTATCCATCTCGTGTATTGGTCATTAGTTCCCTTCATGGTAGAATTACTCCTTATGGGCATCAATAAAAGTGGCCCAAGTTGTCCTTACATTGAACATTGTAGAATCAACTTCACTGTATCTCTCCCAATAACCTTTCCACCAATGTTTGAGATGGGAACAACTTTTTGTAGTGCAAAGCTAACATTTTCATTATCAAAAAGAAATTGGACAGAGTAATAGCCCTCTAACATATTTGACTATTTCTCCAAAGCATATGCATCTATTTGAACTTTGAATAAGGGGATATCAAATTTAAATTGTACCTTGAAGGGTATGGTACCTCCAAAATTGCCACTTGTTGAAGGTGCCTCGGTCGTTGTTGGTAGTCGACGACAATGAAAATTTTAAGGATAGAAATTATCTTAAAGTTTAGAAACCTTAGCAAATATTACGAGACCCTAATATGCAAATTATAGAAAAATTAGTAAAATTTTGTAAAACTATCCATATCTATAAAAAAATTATATAGTATTTATAAAATTATGGCGATTTTTAAGGTAAAACAATTATATACTATAAAATTTGAGTGAATGATTTTTAGACAAAAAGGAAATTTTTGAATCTTACTTTTTGAAAAGGCGTGGAAAATTAGCCCACGTGCAAATATTATCCCCTAAAATCTTCCCTGATCAATGAAGGATTTAGGTGAAATTGTCCATCATCTCATTCCACTATCACACGAGTGCTTCCTTAAGAAACAACTTGATAGGATATCCTATTCCATCATCTCTCTTTTCTCTCGCTATGGGAGGCCACTTTGATTTTTGAGAACAATCATTCCCCAATGAAACTAGCTCAAGACCCAACTCTCTATACCCTGACCTCATAAGGGACATGAACTAAGAAACAATAAGGAGCATATTTCTCTAATACCACTGATTTGAGGCATACAAGGAGTTAAATGAAATACACGAAAGTAAATGGAACACACACAAATAAATATAGCATATATTACAATAATGTGGTGAAAACACAACTTTTAATAATAAATGAAATAACATAATAATGTAGAACACAAACTGAATAGAATGGTGGTAGTTATCCTTGAACATAGAGATATGGACACCACATGAATTTTCAAAAGCTATTACAAGAGGTTGAAAAAATGACTTTTTAACATAAATAAAGAACTATAGAGGTCCAAAAACATAACCTAAAAAGATGAAATGCCCAAAGGTTCGTAGATCTCAATGGAATTAGTTGGTACATCAACTTTATTGGGCTATAAATTGTGCATATGATCTGCCAAAGCCTAGTAATATTGATTAGGCCCACACCATGTCAAAAAAACATCGTTTAGGGCCTCAAAACATCTCTGGAAGTTTAACACCCAGAAAATTATAGAAAAACTGCCAAGATGGAGAACTATGCTTTGAGCTAGTGGAATAGGTGGGTGGTCATCTATGTCCACAAGGATCACCAATGGCACCACATAATGAAAATTAGGAAAGATTGGATTACATTTATTTGGTTGCTTCAGATAAATCTTCAAGTCAATTTCCAATGTTATAATTTTAGGTGCAAAGGCTTCAAGAGGAAGAGACTTGTCCTCAAACACCTTGATATTTTATGATCTCCATATGCCAAACATATTTGCATCCCACTTAAATACTTTGCATGTTTGTGTACCAATCATATTTTGAAGCAAACACCCAAACATGTACCTACTCACCTTCCCTTTGGATTAAATTCATTCCAAATGATAGATACAACCTAAGAAACATAGTTGCATCGATGAAAAATATGGAAATGAGATTCCTCCCGACTCATGGAAAGGGGACAACAATTAGAGCCATTCCAACCCTTCCTTAGGATAAAGTCCCAGGTTATAAATTTATTTCTTAGTGTTAGCCAAGGTAATATTAGACTTCAAGGGAGCATTTGACTTCTTGATAGTCTTCCATCACCACATACTTTAGTCATTAAATAAATCATCTAGCCAATCTTTATATCTGAGTTTGTATGTGAATGATCCTATCTGAGGATTTTTGGTCTAGCATATTATATGTTATAAATTTTATTGAACATAAATGTGATAGGAGTGTACAATACCTATGAAAAATATCCCACTCTTCTGCTAAAACCTTTGAGAGACACAGGGCAGAATTCACCTTCCACCTAATCTTTCCCCTGATTTGTGGGACATGTGATCCGGATTTAAACAGGAACACAACAAAATATAGAGATAACCATATACACAAAGATGTAGCGGAAATAATACTTCATTTCATTAATGGAAAATACTGAAAATATGCTTACAACCAGAATTGGAAATAACCAAGCTAGGGCAATGGTAGCTTATCTATGAGAAGAGATGTGCGGCTACATGCCTCTGAACTTTGTTGTTACAATGAGGCTTGAAGGCCTATTTATTGTTGAGAAACAATGGAAAACCCTTAACATCCAAAACCTAACCCTAGAAGATGAAATGCCAAATTGTGGGCCCCGTTTGGGTAAATTGGTACATCAATTTCCTGGGGTCGTAACTTTGGCATATGATCTTCGTTTGACGCATACAATAGCTCGTTATAAGAATCTATCCAATCACTAACCATTTGGGAAGGGAACATCGGTCATGGACCCATGTTGCCCCCATATTTCCCAAAAAAACGTCATTTAGGACCTCAAAATGCGCTCCGGAAGTCAGGAACCCGAAAACTGCTGAAAAATAGTAAATTGTGACCAAAAAAAAAAAAAAAAAACAAACAAACAAACAAACAAACCTGAAAGAGACAGTTGTGGGTGTCCAAATGGGATAGGTGGGTGGCCACCAACATCCACCTAGATCATTCCTCCCCCCTTAGTAAGCAATGGTCCCCATTGCATTGAGTTCCTCCCTAAGATGAGGAAGCTTCTGGTGAGCTGTTCTGCAATCTCTAATGTGTCCAGAAATGGTGAGAAGCATGGTCGAGGGTGGTACACATTGAAAACTTGGTGCAGGCAAAGGAATGCGGGAATGTTGTGCTCCAAAGCATTATTTCCCATAGCCTTAGTAATGGTGTAAGGACCATGTCGGCGTGGTCAAAGCTTCTGATGGGCTCTTGTAAGGAATTCTTCCTGCACATGCAACCAGACTTTGTTGCCTACCTGAAGCTTGTGTGGTACCCCTATGAGTGAGGAGAAGTTGTTCCTGTGTTCTGCCATGACCGTATTCCTTTGCTTCTGCTGCTGCATGGAGGAACCCTTCATAGGAGTCATGGATGTGGTGACGATCTTCCCCTTACTGTGGGAGCGAACCAGACAGAAAATAAATTTCCTAGTCTATGATATGAGCTTGTTACCTTTCTTGGCAGTGATCAAAGAGGTGGCAGTAGGTGGGGCTACCTTCGGTATCCTGTATAATGAATTATTCAAATAAATAATGATAGCACGAGGCCTTGACTCATACATAGCATGTCGCCTCCACAAGAATGGTTGGCCTAATAATACATCACAAACATCCAGAGGTGTAACATCACACAATACCTCGTCTATGAAGGGCTTGATGTTGTAGGGAAGACAGCACTGTTGGCGAACTTTGAGATCTCGTCCTTCATCAAGCCACCTGATACTATACGGCTACGAGTGTGGTGTAGTCGGTAGGCCCAACCGCTTCACGACCTCTGCTAAAATGAGGTTCTTTTGGCTCCCATTGTTGATAATGAATTGCAAAGGTGAACCCTTCACCCACATCTATGAGTGGAAAAGACGTTCCCCCTCCTCTAGATCCTCGGGCTCATTTTTTTGGATCTTGGCAGTGGCAATAGTGGCACTGGGATCCGCATCAATGATCTGCTTCCCTTTGCCATTCCCCTTGTTGGGTTCTGGCTCAGGGTTGGAACATGCATATGATTCGAAAGCCTTCAACTCAGCCACCAGTGATTGCTTGGTCCGATACTCACTTGTGTTTTGAGTGGGACTCTTGTGGAACTTACACCACTTTCCTGTGTCCTTCTTTGGCTTCATGGTGTTTTTCTTTTCTTGTGGCTTCAACGGGTTGTCTTGGGTCACCCCACCTTGGCTTTGTCCTTTGGGCTTCGACTTTGCAGATCCAATGTCTCGCTTCTTCTATTTGAACTTTTGCTCGATTTTGACAGCATATCGGTACGCCGTGCCGAGCGAGGAGATGTTCATGTGCCTAAGCATTAGCTAAAGAAGGGATGTTTTCTTGACCAAGTGATTGAATGAGAGGATATAAGAGGCTATAATAATTCCTTTCTCCAAACCATGGATCCTTACGAATCCAGACATTATGGCCATCCTCCACCCTCCATGCCACCTATTTTCTTACTAGAGGGAATTCATTAACCAACGCTTCCCAGAAAATTGAACCTTTTGATGATTTTTTTGGGACCTTGAACCAATTAACTAAGGACATCCTTTGGAATTACTTAGCTTCAAAAAATTTAAGCCATAAATAATCCTCTTGGGAGAGCCTCCACAATTTTTTTTCAATAAGTGCCTTATAAAATAAGTGAACATCTATAATACCCAATCCTCCTAGTTCCTTGAGGGCCACTAGCCTTGACCACTTGACTTGTGTCATACTTTGTTTACATATAGCCTCAGACCATGAGAAGTGGAAGCAATATTTCCTAATAAAATAGAGGATCTCTTTAGGAATAACATTTATGAAGGTCTAGTAGTCTTGTATGCTTTCCAACATTGATTTAAGGAGCACTAGCTAACCTCTTATAGATAAGAAATCATTTGTCCAAATTGAAATGTGAGATTCCACTTTTTTCACCAACCAAAGTCAATTAAAATGTGATCTTCCACTTTTTGAGCATGCAAATAGGCATATATCAACTACAAAAATATTATCCCCATCCACAAAACAACATTTTCATTAGGGAATTTCATCAAATAGTTTGTATGCAATGAATCATTAAAGCATTTAGAGATGTCTTCAAACACTTTGCATGCAAACTAATATAACAAATTCTTCATAGCACATTTCCTAAATTATAGAAGTCCAAGTTCTAAAATTTGAACCAAGTGATCAATGGGAGTTCCCCTCACTATGGTTTAGATTTCAACCTTTAGAACCTCACAGATGAAAAATGTAGTAGAAACTCTAACATGATGAGTTTGAAGCATGATTTTAGGAGCATTCAGGAAACCTGACTTCCTTTGGTCATATCTCATAAAATATCATGACCTAAGATCTAAAAGTTTAACCAAATGATCAACGTGATTTCCCCTCACTATGGTCCAAGTTTCAGCTTTTGGAACCTCCGAGAAGAAAATTTATAGCAAAAATACCAACATGAACTATATGGTGAATGATTTTAGGAGCATTCATAAAGCTTGACTTCCTCTCATCATATCTCCTAAAATACCACGATCCAAGATTTGAAAGTTGGACCAGATGATTAGTGAGATTTTCCCTGAGTATGGTCCAAGCTTCAGCCTCTAGAACCTCCCAAAATAAAAGTTATAGAACAAATTAGACAATAACCTATTTAAATATACATTTAGGAATCCCAAATTCCTTTAGTCATATTTCCTAAAATTTCACAACCCAAAATCTGAAAACTGGACAACATGATCAACATGATTTCCCCTCACCATGGTCAAAGTTTTAGCTTCTAGAAACTCCTAAAAGAAAATTCATAGCATAAAAGTGAGAAATAGTAATCACATAATCCTACATGTCGACATGCAACATATTAACTTACACGTAAAATCAAGACATCTTTCTTACAACCTCAAGGTAGAATTTCAATTTAATCCATAGAAAAGTTAAGGCATTTTTCCTATTGATTGCATGAAATACTTTCCTACATCCATGCAAAATTATCACATATCTATACATTAATTTCAATAAATAAATCATCATATTCATAGATCACAATTAATAACGCTATATGAGATCTAACAATTGATGAAACTGAAGGTGGGACATCGATTTTCTACCCAACCATTGACTAGTTATAACTTGTATTTCTTGTAGCAGACACCCCCGAGCCAGATCCATGATCCAAGGGGATTTTTCAAGCAAACCCAGCTAGAAATCATGCTCACAAGTTTGGCTCCTTGCCCATAAAAATCCATTTATGTCCTTGAACTTTTTTATTCAGCAAAAAGTTAGCCAACTCTTATTTCTTGAATGTTTTTTTATCCTTTTTCTTATGTGTCTCTTCATCTTCCTCATGGAAAATTCTTCAATATATTTATTTCTATCTACACATTTCATTAAGCAATGGTTCCAACTAACACCACTTAGGTTCTTCTTCCTTTTCACCCTCAGATCGTGGATTGTGATCCCACTCTTCAAGCCATTTGAAAAAATGTATAATCATTATAATTAGAGTACAATTACATTACAAAAATAAGGGGAAGTATACCAAATGTGTTACAAACACCACCCCCTTAAGGGGAACATTGTCATCAGTGTTATCAGTAGCAAAATACTAAAAGAAAACTAAGCTTTATAAACAACTTTTTCAGCAACAAAAGATGGGTACAACACCCTTATTTTCTTAGTCATCTTCCAGGTGGCTTGATTGGGTCCAAAGTGTTTCCATTACACCTTAACCTACTCGTTTACTCAATACTAGATCATAATACCCCTACAATGTCTAGCCATGTAATCCATTATTCTTATTCCTCCTTCAAGAAACAACTTCATCTCATTTCTTTCAAGGACACACCCAATCCATTCTTGATCCTAGTCGATATGTACATGATTATGTGAAAACCAATTCATCTTTCAAGTTATGGAATCCCCTTCTCTGCTTCATTAGTCCCTTAGGCAATCTATTTCTTCTCTCTTGGAGTCACACACCTTCCAATTTTAGGCATCCCCTTCTCTGCTTCCCAGTCCCTTGGGTGATCCATCCCTTGGTAAGGTCTCCCCGCACAAGAAGAGTCTTCATAACCAACACCTCCTTATCCCTGGCTTCAATAACACACTATATCAATCATGACATATCTCTTGAAGGGACCAAAGTCAATTGAAATGTGAGCTTCGACTTTTTTTAGCATGCAAATAGACATATATTAGCTACAAAAATATTATCCCCATCCACAAAACAACATTTTCATTAGGGAATTTCATCACATATTTTGTATGCAATGAATCATTAAATCATTTAGAGATAGCTTTAAACACTTTGCATGCAAACTAATATAACAAATTAGTCATGGCACATTTCCTAAATTATAGAAGTCCAAGTTCTAAACTTTGAACTAAATGATCAATGGGAGTTCCCCTCACTATGGTTTATATTTCAACCTCTTGAACCTCCCAGATGAAAAATGTAGTAGAAGCTCTAACATTATGAGTTTGAAGCATGATTTTAGGAGCATTCCGGAAACCTGACTTCCTTTGATCATATCTCCTAAAATATCATGACCTAAGATCTAAAAGTTTAACCAAATGATCAACGAGTTTTCCCCTCACTATGGTACAAGTTTCAGCATTTGGAACCTCCGAGAAGAAATGTTATAGCAAAAATACCAACATGAACTATTTGGTGCATGATTTTAGGAACATAAAGCTTGACTTCCTCTCATCATATCTCCTAAAATATCACGATCCAAGATTTGAAAGTTGGACCAGATGATCAGTGAGATCTTCCCTCAGTATGGTCTAAGCTTCAGCTTCTAGAACCTTCCAAAAGAAAAGTTATAGAATAAATTCTACAATGACCTATTTAAAGATACATTTAGGAATCCAAAATTCCTTTAGTAATATTTCCTAAAATTTCACAACCTAAAATCTGAAAACTGGACAAGAGGTTCAACATGATTTCCCCTCACCATGGTCCAAGTTTTAGCTTTTGGAAAATCCTAAAAGAAATTCGCAAAAGTGAGAAATAGTAATCACCTAATCCTACATATCCACATGCAACATATTAACTTGCACATAAAAATAAAGACACCTTTCTTACAACCTGTTGAGGGATTTAATCCCCTAGGGCTTTTGGGTAGAACCCTAGCAGACTGAAAGTTGTCTAAACAAAGAAACATGAATACACACAGCCATTATGCTAGCAAAAGCTAATTCTAAAGTAAGAAGGACATACCTCAGGTCCTACGTTCGAGTAGTTCCTCAAGGGTCCAAACCCTTCTTCACGTCCCTTTCGCTCCTTTTCCCTGCAAAACCAACAATTCTAAAGAATGCAGCAGTATATGGACAAATATTTATACAAAAATCATCTTTATGTTATAAAAGAAGGAAGTTAGTTATGAACTTTAAACAACCTTTCATACATGAAACTCAAACATGAGCATCATAAACATAAAGAAGAAGCATATCAGGAATCAAGACGTGTTTCTTTATTATAGACAAATAGAAAGTACAAAAGGAGTAATATCACCTGAGCAACCTTTCGCAGGCTCCAAGCACAGCTTCCTTCCGGATCTGTCCCGCTTCAAGCCTCTAGCATATCTCCTTCCAAGACTCACTCCATGATGTCATAACTAAAGGATGAACATCAAATCACAAGGAGACAAGGGTTTCCTGTACAAATGGGGGAAGTGCAGAAGGCACAAGGGTCTTCAGACCTGGTCAAGGGAAAATCTCAGTATAATAAACTTTCTCTCTCCTCTCTCCTCCCTTAGGCCTTCCCTTTGATGTCTTTTTATACCAATTCCAAAGTAGCTTTTTAGTTAGGAATTGGTTGGGAATAGTTGGGGCCACGGGCACTAATAGGTGATCAGCAGGTAAAACCCACGATCTCCGCCCGAAAATAAGGAGTTTTATATTTTTTTAAGTGTTTTAATACATATACGCGGGTTGGGTATATATGGACCCGCGTATACACGCGTTTAACTCAGGGCAATGTCGCGTACAAGGAATAAAACACCAGTTTTTAGATTTGGGACCAAGTCTGGAAGGAGGGGTTGCCCTGGGCCATGAGTGCAGCATCACAAACCATAATAGTGAGATTTGAAGCTATAACCGATGCCCCCTAATATATGAGGTCAGAAGGGGTACATAATGGCCGAAATATATTAAGCAAGTACATGGAAAGGAAATCTTCCAAAAGCCGAGGAGTACTTCACCAGAATTCAGCCTGCCAAGCCACAAAAGGAGATCAGAAAGAAACACCGTCTGAGGCGGGCATACCCATGCTCAGAGAAAGAAAAGCATGTCGCATATCAAGTACAAGCGGATCCACTAAGTATACAAGTATAAATGACTGGAAAATACATAATGGATCATCTGATCATGATCGAACAAGTACATGTCTGAATATCACATATAAAACTGTCGATGATGCTGAAAGATACAACGGATCGCTGATATCAAAGACTGATCCCATAAGGTACCAACTAAACATGATGGAAAAGGATGGTACTACACTACAAACTCAGGTGCCAGCATATAGAATGTCGCCATGAATGACTGCAACATATAAGGTGGAGTGGTATCAACAAGCAACAACAGGAGCAACTGTAAAGTAAACCAACGAATGTTGATACAACCTGAGGTCTTCACTGACCGCCGTGGTACATTTCTACACCATGGGAATAAATGATCTGAAGTCGACCATGTGAGAAATCGTTTGATTACTGGTCATTGATGTATACCGTTAACAAACGCGAGACTACTCACCGATAATGATAATGAGCGTCAAGGTAACTAGTACAAACTAACAAGTGCGAATAAATGAGCTGAAGTCGAACACCTGTAAGAATCTATCGATCAGGAGAAAATGATGGTTTCCCACTGTCGATAGCGAAGGATCTGCCACTAATGACTGCAAACCCAAGGTACTGCCAAATGGACTCTAGATCTTTGCCCCGGAGCAATGAGTCAGAGTCGATAGGGAAAGATCCGCTAGAAGGAAGGCATTAAGGCATCCTTCATCAATCTAGCGCGAGTGTAACCCGTAGGCCAATAATGTGGAAGGAATCAGACGAAGAAAAATGTAGTAACCGAACCGAGGTACGTTTCCAGCGTACACAAGATGTAGCTAGTGCACGACAGAAACCCTCTGAACCAACCAATAATGTAAGCTGACACAGAGGCAGGGTATCCACCAATAGGGGCAAATGGAAACCAAGGTACCGCACGAATCCCAATGTGTGATAATGTATGCTGATGTCGAACACAAGGGAAACCACTCAGTCAAAGACCCATAATACTGATCGATGCTGAGCACAAGGTAACCTATCAATAATGAAAATAGGGCCAGGGTGCAACTCTAGGCCTGCCCTCAGAGCAAGATGTCGTCGTCGATAAGGACAAGACCCGCCGGCAAGAAGTCAATGGGGACCTTCTCAAACCAGCACGAGTAAAAGACCAATATAACTGATGTGATGAAAGACATGACACTGACAACCAAGATGGCCGACTAAAAAATGAGTCAAGAGACATCGCAGAGAGGCCGACTCAGGCTAACTTCCCTTGAACAAAAGCATGACTCAATGTGACTATGACAGCATATGATGAATCTGTATAAGTTCGTCATGCAGGAGACATGAACGAACCCTCCATATGATTGGAAGAGATAACCAATCGGAGGAGAACTGACTTGATAAAAATGGTTATGGTGAACCTAAGTCAAACTAAATCCCACCCAAGCGGAGGAGACTTCGTTTTGAGTGCTTTGTTCAAGGGCGACATGACTGACTCTAGCTGCCAATAATAGGTGGAAATACTGTCCCGTTCCCGCTCTTTTTGAAATATTTAATTTTTTTGTCCTTTTCTGTTAAGCTCGAAAAAGAATAAAAGAATGCTATGGTATAGTGGAAAGGACGAGTGTCGGTGAAACAGATGATCTAGTTCCTAGGAGGGGAACATTCCTATGCTCAATGCAGGGAGGCGAAAACTGGTCGATGGCACTCAAAGGTATGTCCTTTCCACGGGTCAAGGTATGTCAAGTTGCAGGGGTTAAAGGTATGCAAGGTTGATTTTTGCAGACGTCATGGTCAAAAGTTGGCTTAAACACGAGTCCAGTGAAGCCGGCTCTAGGCCAAAAGGCGCAAATGGTCAACATGCAATGCAGCAGTACAACTTAACACAAAGGAGCCTCTAGGGTATAAGGCCAGAACGAAGCGAAGAAGCTAAGAGGAATGAGTCTTCAACGCATAATTCATGGCAAGACTACAGAGGACTCCCGAGCCTACTCAACTGAAGCAGCATGGGAAACAAATGTCAGTGAGGTGCTAACTACGATGCCCATGTAAAGGATGGCTCTACCATCGTGTCATGATTTAAAAATCGGCGAGTGAAGATGGTTTATGAACCATAACACGATGGGATCGTCCCTATGGAAGATGTATCGACTGATGGAGGCTAGTGTGCATAATGCAACGGAAAAATAATGTCCCTAACCTATATGCCAGTGAAAAAACGATACCTGCCATGACGGGTCAGCAGTCATGGAACCGTCTCGAAAAAGTCGAAAATGTCGAAAATGTCCTGAAAAGCAAACCATTCTCGACACTCCAAGCTCCCAAGTTAAAAGTCACATGAAACCAAACAAAATGAAATTTTGAAAAAAATTTACATTTTCAAAACTTATAAAAAGGATTTTGGACTCACCATTGTTACCGTTTGAGTTGGAGAGCAAATATTTGGAGCAAAAGGAGCAAATTTCTCGTACGCCAAATTTGACCGTTCAAATTCTTCAAATTCTTCCAGGTAACCCTTACACTTAGCTTGCAATTCATTGTGACTAGTTCTAAGATTTTCCATTGATGTTTCACCGTTGAATTATTGTTCAAAATTTCTTCGCGGCGTATACGCGGGTTGATATTATGAAACCCGCGTACATGCGGGCCCTATACGCGATTGTGTATACAGTAACCCGCGTATACGTCGTGAGCTAATTTTAATAAAAACTAACGATTGAAACTTCAATTTCTTCTCAGGATGTCGATCACATGGTGTGAAAGGGAACATGCAGTGGTTGATAATGAAGTTATGAATGATCCTCAAGCCTTGGATGCTTTACGAGGATGCGGTTTGCTCAAATTTTTCAAACTGCCGAACATGAAAGCCAATGTGCGACTGCTTGAAATGCTCATTGATTATTGGGATGTTGATGAGGAAGCCTTCATGATTGATCAGATGCCACTCAGAGTGGAAGTGGAGGACATATATTTTATCACGGGCCTTTCCCGAAGGGGAGAGGTAGTACAGTCCCGGGGCAGGACACGGAGTAGCCTCACCATAAAGGACTATGTACATATATACTGCCCAGGACATCCCAAGAAAGTTGGGAGCCATATCTCCATTGCACACGTGGAGATTTTATCGCTAAGGATCATCCTGTTCACCATAGCTCGTGTGAATGGATCATCCTCACTGCATCAGGCATCACGGCTCAACATGAGCGTGGCAGTGGATTGTCTCACTACAGTGTTTGACTGGTGTACTCCTCTTCTGGCCAGCATGAAGAGCCAGCTCACTTCCATTAATAGGGGACAGACCAAAAACTTTGGCTACGGGACTATTTTATGCACCTTTTTCTTCGAGAGGATTCCCGCACTCCGGCCCAGGGTAGCAGTTTCCATCAGCACCCCACGGAATCCACGTATGGGTCGGTGGGTTGACCTGATGAAACATTTGGGGGGTGGGGAGGTTCCTAGGAGTGCCTTCGATGATGATTTCTACACCTGGTGGGATCAGCAGATCATCGCCGTCGATGACTACCCCTATTCTGGGCTGGATTTTCGAGGAGACCTAGACCTAGAATTACTGCCCGATGCAGCATGGGGCGAGATCGGTAAGGATTTTTTGATTTTATAATTTTTTTTGGGTTTTTCAAATATAATAATGCAATTTGAAAAATATATATTTTTGATGAGATTCAAATGACTGATATGATGATCATGATCCAGATGTTGGGCCAGTGCGGCCAGATGGACTTCCGCGGCACAGGCGACGCGGCCGAGGAGCCGAAGAGGCGGCTGCTGAGACGGAGAGGACTTTACACAACGTCCAGCGACACTTGACTAGACTGAGCTATTGAGTACCGATGGCTGCTATAGAGGACCTCCCAGAGGATATGCAGCGTCACGTGGTCGGGATGCCACGTGACTAGGTTCGCACTTTTCGGCGTGTGGCCAATGCTATAGTGACCTACTTGGCCGCTCATCCTGAGCCGGGGCATTAGATATGCCGGATATGATTATGGGCATTTGAGTCCAACGTTTCAAATCCCAAATGGGATCCATCATCAGGACTTATGAATGATGATAAAAGATATGCCGGATATGATTATGGGCATTTGAGTCCCAATTTTGTATATTTTTTGGACTACATATGTACACTCGAGATACTTTTATGATGATATGTATATATATACAGTTTGAATTTTTGATGCTTTGATTTTATGATGAATGATTGATGTGCCAGTCTAATGCTTGATTAGCGATAGAATCAGCTAACCAATTATGAGATCTTGGAATGTGAAAATAATTAATATAAACAAATGATCTTTGCAACAACCTCACT